>JAGDQP010009909.1:30635-57447 GCA_022664845.1 Lepisma saccharinum
ATAATGCTTTCCAGAGACAAATTCCCTAAATTACTTCAGCGTGTTCTCATTAATTTGTTAAATTAGCTATAAAGAAAACATTTTCATAGATAATGATGAGAATAAGGTCACACAATGTTCTCTATTTGGGCAATATTTGTGATATTTATTTTTATTCAGCATTGGTTGTAACACAATGACTATATTATCTTAAGGATGCCATACTATTAATTTACCTAACTTACTTTTATTAAGAATTACAACAGCATAGACACTAACAGTTATTTTAAAAATCTGACCTCCTAATGTGCACCATAGCAACATCTCTGTACTTCAAATCTCTCCTAATGTGTATTTGTAACACCGAAGAGCTACTTTGGGGCCATTCATCTTGATCATCAGTAAGACGTCAACAGTAATCACACGAAAACGATTTCGATGGCCTGTTTTGATCAGATTTCTGCAGTATCAAGTGGAAGAATCCGCAGAAAGTTCAAAACTTTATATATGTTAACATGTGAAGAATAAAATCTGTTGACTCTGCTTGAAGAAGCAGCCAAGCCTCCTCACATGTGAGGATGGCCTTGTTGCGAGCCCATACCTTAAAATACTGATACTCCTCCATGATAGCTTCCTCATCCACCTTAACGCTCATAAGCAATCAGAACTATTTCTCATAATTCTTTCTCGACACAATTCTTGGTAGGCAAGTACTTATTACCAGAAGAGATGGGTATGTTGCAAGGGTCAAATATTTCTACATGTCGCAGAACTTTGATCGTTTCCATGCCGTCAAAACGTTTGTCTATTTCATCTATAAGTGAACCTAGCAATATACCGCAATCATCCTCAAAACGCCCTTTTTTCCTCACTTCCACTCTAGAGGAATAATTTTCCACTTTGAAAACGTCGAAGGGTTGACTATCTCGTTGCAATTTTATATTGTTAGAGCTAGTAGCCACCTCTTCATCTTTGTCGCCTGATTTACACACAAGTTTAGCACTGCTACTGGATATATATATATATATAAAACTTCCGTTTCGCCATAATTTTCTGTCTAACTTCACCGTAGCTCGTACTTCAAAAGACAGACGTTCCCGAGATTTTCAACACATTATCACCGTCTGCGCACGCGTGCACTCATTGTGGTATAGGAGGTTTTCACAGGCATTCAAAAAACTATGTTCGCACCTCGCAGAATGAGTACGACAGATATGACAGATAATAAAAGCCTTTTCTCTTTCAGCCTTTTTATTAAATACAAATCTGGAACAGTCGACGGAAGAATTCAGTTTCAGAAGAGAAAAGCTAGTCGCAAAAGTGATTTTCTAGGAGTAAAATGCGACTCGCGACCGGTAAATTTCGAACACTATACCTTAAATACTAAATGAAGTCGTCCTCTTAATAAACAGAATACAGCCACTCCTGTGGAAGCGCTTTTCGCTATCTATCTGATAGTTTCTTCAATATAACAACAATTTTATATGTAAAAAGATTAACATGTGTTAAAAGAAGTAAAAAGATTCTTTCTTGTGTTTCTGTTACCTCGTCTCGTCTTGAGATTTATCTTCAACTGTTTTACATGTTCCTTTTCCTATTATCTGGACAATTAAATTAAACACATTCTTTTTCGCTTGGTTTAAGAGAATCAATTACAAAAATGGCGTAGTGCTACACTATCAACTTTCAACAAAATTTAAAAAAAAAAAAAAAAGCAATAAACTTTGTGTCACGCAACAATTAAAGAAAGTTTCAGAAAAATGGCAGATCTCCTGCTTTGTATGCACCCATACACTTGAAAAATCTTACCCGAGATATAAAGGTCATTTTACAGGGCATTAGGCTGAAATCGGAAGTGTACGAAGTAAATTGCAACAGTGGGAAGAAATACACTGGTATGACAAAATGTTACTTACCAATGAAAATGAAAGGGATGCACATTCGAAAAAAAGAAACAGTTTCGAGTCGCTTCAAACAGCATCATCATAGCTTTTTTCCGAATAATCCACAGTTCAATAAATAATCTTGAACGGTCTACTACGGAGGCTTGTTCCATTATTTCAAATAGGCCAGAATTAAATACAAATCGGGGGGAGGGATCTGCATAAAGCTTCCACTCTCTTTTTAAAGGAAATAATTGAATCAATGTACATAAAAATGTTCTCCGTCATGCCATCCATTTTTTCAACAGTGTAAATTAAAAGGTTCGAAGTCACTGACAAAGAACTTTTACTTTACATTGCAATATTTCCGGCTAAAGTACACCGGACTCAGAAGCTTATCCATATAAATGTGCACTTCTCTTCAAGAATAACTTCCTGCCGAAGAAAACAATACTGAATCCTTGACTTAAAACGTTTTTGTTTACATTGATTTAATTATAAAACGCAAACCTCCGGTTATGCGAGTAATCTGAAATATTAATTTTTAAAATTGGTTGGCAGCACAGCTAACTGCGGCGCCTTGAGAATCTTCATGAACTGGGGTGAACAAATGAGTATTTCAGCTGTCGCAACTCACTACTGCCAGCCACCTGATTGTAGCAACTAAGGCATAAGCCTTTCAATACCTTCAATGAGGAGCGATGAAATCCTTTGGCGAAAAGTCTTCCAGATAAAGGGTTGGGGAAGGTGTTTAAGGCCTTATTGAAGGTAACATTCCAGCATTCTCCTCGTGGGACTGAGAAACTTGTCAGGATAACCAACGTCACCGAGACTTGTTCTAGTTCTAAGTTCGACCTGCATATTAGTAAGTATCAAACAGTTTATCGATATATTAGTAGCAAATAAATTTTAGTTTCTCCCTTTCCTAAGATGATTATAGACATTTATAATTGTATTGAATGAATGTTTAACTAGAATTCTTCACCGCTTTAATTCAACTCAGGTTCATAGGCAATACAATGAGTTACATAACAATAATAACATGAACTTACCTCACTGAGCGGAAACCAAACATATGAGGTGGTAGACCAAAAAACGGCGGAACGTCGTAGTATGGCAGGAGTTCTGATGGTGAAGGAACATAACCAAGTCCTCGATTTTTAACTACTTCCGGAAGTGCATTGTACATGTCTTGACTGTACCCATCAAGACCAGGAGGCATATAAGGAATAGGCAAAGGAGTATTTCCCCCATACATATGTGGAGGCAAAGTTGAGCGAGGATCCTGGGACATAAATCCATTATCTAGGCCATCTGGACCAACTCCAAAAGGAGGTGCAGTGTACGAGGTATTGGAGTTCCCAACTCCCATACTGGAACGTGATTCGTGAGAAACTGGCACTGGTCTTCCTTCGTTTTGGAAGTTCCCAAGTATCTGTTCAATACCAGAACTTCCCAATCTTATTTGGTGATTTGATGAAACATCTCCACTATTCATGGCACCTGAGAAAGACTACAACAGAAAATGAAACTTGTAAGCTGTATTGAAGAAGTGCATGAATCATAATTAATATACAACATCCCACTCTTCCAACAAATACCTTCATGAAACAAAACATTATCACTTACGTACTAATGCGTTGGACTTTTAATGATTGCGAAACATCTTGCACATGTAGACAGTAAGTACTTGTTGGAAATTACTCCACTGCACTGGTAACCTTACCAATAACTTCCGTTTTTGCTATTACACTTTTAGGGAATATTCTACTCTTGAAACAGAGCGAGAAAAAAGATAAGAGGTATTTTAATCAATGTTACAAACTCTTCTTTTCGCAGGCTATACCAGTCTCGGAGGGCTTTACCTATCGGAACATGTGCGACTTCAAGTATCGGTATCGACTGACAGTGTCACAAATACTATTTTCACTATACCTCAATATATTCTTACGATATAATCTTCGGGTCACATTAGGTATTGTTAAAGAGAATATATTTCCGCCATGTGGTCACCATGATCTGACAGCTGTAAAAAGTGATGAGTTTGAATGCGCTGAACCCAATAATGTCTGCGACACTATTCTATTTCAAGGCCATGATCTTCTCGTTGTTCTACCGTGCAGTCTGATTTCAAACTTCATTCACATACTAACAAATGTGAACCTTTTCATTGGCGTGATAGGATGACTTTGAAATTACCCAATCATCGAACTTCAAGAAACTCCGACTGAACACTTATCCATAAGAGCGGTTGCTAGATTGTATATTTAAAGACAATTGCGATTTCACGATCCATCGACTGCAATGTAACGTTTACCGGGACAACTGATAGTTTGCTTCCGGGACGCTGAAAGACTGCTCTTACGATGAACACTTGCTTAAGTTTCAAAACAAGTTTAAGAAACAATTAATAGCTTTATGTATCTCTTTTTTTCTAACCCAAAGATTGGCGCAAGGGGATACCAAAGAAATATAAAGCTATGGCTTACATACATGCAAACCTATTACAGGACTATCTACATTTAGCGCAGCAAGAATACACAGAACGGTAATACTGCAGTAAAGAGGCTACTTTGCTTGTATGAAGTTCTGTCCGAGTCCTAAGCTGACAGGTAGGGATGAAATCCTTAGGTACGCACGATTTTCGAAGAAATGGGGTAAGAATAGATTTTATCGTAAGTACTATTATTTTATAGAAGTTCACATTGTTGTTTTCAAGTCAAGGATCTTTTCCACCGTTGCACAGTGATCCAAGAATGATGATAATAATTTAAAAAAAAAATCGAATATTCATCTTTAAGTATATTACTTGTTACGTAATACTAGTTAGTATACGTAATACTAGTTCAGTGTTGTCAGATTGTGCAAGTTTTCGATCTTCAACTTTTTTTCATCGACCTTTATTATGAATCCGAGTGTACATTAAATACATGTGATACTTCACATGAAACCTTGGAATCCATTCCTTGAAACAATTTGACAATTGATTGCTTACTGATAGAACTGAATTTAATATATTTATGTCTTTTAGGCATCTCAGGCTCAGGCCAAGACTGTTAGTACACTCTTCTGTACTGGAAAGGAAGGATGAAAACAGACTTAGTGTGACGAATTTAAAAGTAGTTGTTACAAAATGCAATACTTGCATTTGTGTTTGGGTCCATTTGTCCCCGAGAGCAATGAAAAAAAAAAAAAATATGGTGATAATTACTTTTTGAAACTGTTTCTTCACAATAGAATCTTTACACGTACTTGTAACGGTAAGTTGGTGCTGTGATTCCTTAATCCTTTTAATCTTTCTTAATCTTTGAATATAAATATCGTTGATATTGCGGCTGTGCGTCCACAATCTATTGATCGTCGCTACGTTGCTCAAATATACTCTTTCGTATATCATCTCAGGGTTTGTAGGTCCTTGGCGCTTGACCTAGAATGCTTAGAGATGTCTCCAAGATGCCGTCTTTTCATTTCCCTCAAGTGAGGTGGGACGAAACTTGGCACTTAATGGAAGTTAGATCTAGATAGCTGCACTCTAGCTAACTTCAAGTGAAGTCCAATAAAACTCGGTCGATATGATGAATAAAAGGTTATTGTAATTAATAGTGATATCAATTACTTCTCTCTCCAAAAACCCTCCATGGTCTATTTCGTCATACTAACATAACGACCAATTTGAACATACATTGACTAGAATGTCGACGTTGAGATAAAAGTTTTACATAAATACATTTCCGTCCCGCAGACTGCTTAAAAGAACATTCAACATTATATCACGTTGGGAAAGAAACAACATAAAGGTATTTTAATTCATAACCTTACATTAGATTCAGGTACTTTCTCCCGCAGAGTACAAAACAAAACCCAAACGCCAAAAGAGAAAATTTTCACTAAACATGAAAACTCGATATATATTATATAACAAGAGACATTAATAAGTATGTAACTTTAGATGGTTCAGAAATCATTATTTTAGCACAGTAGCTAGTATACATAATAGTTATATCTTTACTTCAAATCATAGCATTACTTGGCTTTAGTTAATTAGCTGACAGTGCAAGGCCTAATCTAACGCAACTGAACATAAATAACGTAACGCTAATATAACGCAACTGAACATAGATAGCGTAACGCAAACTAACTGAACTGAATCTAATACATTCTTTAATAACAATAAATAATACAATAACATAAACAATGCATTTCGATAAAACCTAGGATACCCTATCATACTGTGTTCGCGTCCTTTTGGACCTTTATGAGGAAAATATATGTTAACGTCGTACTGCCCATAGATTTGACACTCCATAGTCCCCACTTAATATGAGACAATTATTTTGGCCTTAAAATATTCGTGTAAAAACAAGATAAAAGCTGATATACATTTTGTGTCTCTGATGTTCCCCAGAGAGCTGAGAGAAGGGGAAAGTAATAGATTATTTTTCCCGTCTCTTAGATGTGACAATGTTGGGGGAATATAGCTCGTAGAGCAAATGATCTAGAGGAATGATGGTGGACTTAAATTGTAAAGGAATGAAATTACTGATCTTATAATATTTTTCAACGTACTGTTCCTAGAACAGGAAGGGCGTAAAGTCGAAGTTTCTTTCTGTGCCATCTTTCTTGCATGTAAATTATTTAACGGATCGATAAGACACGACATCTTGTCTCCTAATAGATCAAGATGCATAATTTTGTTTTAAAATGTTAAGAAAGAAGAAAAATATAGATACTCAATGAGGGTTGACCCATGGGCCCATTTGGACCCGAATACAGTGTGTGTGTGTGTACCTGATATGAACACAGCAGAGCTGAATTTTCTCTTTTATAAAATGTATGACAATTTATTTGATTGAATTTGCTGCTTACCGTGATTTGGGTCAGGATTTTGACAAGAATACAAAGTTAAGGAAATGCCTTAAGGTTAATGTAAAGCAGCGATCTCCAACAAAAGATGGCAGCACTACCTCCGTATATGTCTAATGTATTTTTATCGATGCACAAAATTTCAATACTGCTCCTACAAATTGAAGCCTCGAGTCCTAACTTTCACGGAAGGAAGTTCATAACCAATTCAACAGTTCGATTAATGCCGATTTTTAATTTTCTTTTTTGTTCATTGTTGAAAGATCTTCATTGTTATAGGTTTTGATATTCACAACAACAATCAAGCGATTTCAAAAATGAAGAAAAAATAAATAAAAAAATCGGCATTGATGGAACTGTTGAATTGCTTATGAACTTTCTTCCCTGAAAGTTAGATCTCTCTAGACTTGAATTTGTAGGAACAGGATTGAAATTTCGTGCATCAATAAAAATACATTAGACATGTACGGAGGTAGTGCTGCCATCTTTTGTTGGAGATCGTTGCCCTGAAGGATGTGTAACACAGAATGATAGGATGCTCCTTGAGTTATAGTTTCATAGATTAATATTAAAATAACATAAAAGTGCTGTAATACTTAGAAATTGTACTTAATCATTTAAACTTTATATTATGTCGGTTTCTGGAACTATAAAAAGGTTTTAGTGCTTTATTTTTTTTAATCCATGTTTACTTTTAATTTCAAACCACACTTGACAACATGCAAGTTGACTGCAATACGTTTGCGAACTGCATCTAATACAAGTTCTCACGTTAATTTTTACCGTTTCCCGATTTCTCCAAACAGTGACCGAAATGACTCCAGCATAACAGTACTGACGAAGGTATGACTGAAATGAAGTTTTCAATTTCAAATTTTCATAAACATGTGGACTAGTAAGACTGTGATACAAAGACATTATATATGACTAACACGAATTATATACTGAAACAGACATCATTAGACACATCTGTAAATAAGAAATATAGTGCACATACCCCGTGCTATATAGCCAAGTTTAATATGGAAAATAAAGTGAGATAATATGGAAAATAAACAAACATGCTTAATGGAAAATGTTAAACTGTTCGACTTTATATACAACTGTTCGAAGTATATACTACATGTTAGATAAACGAATTATAATCATTGTACCCTTAATTTTCTGTATATTCCTTGCTTATAATTTTTTTCACCAATTTGGAAAAGGAATTTTCTTAACATGTTGTATCCTTTAATATTACTAAGTAAAAAGGTAAAACTATCCCGTGCGATATGCACGCGCCGTGAACGGTGGATGTGGAGATAGCGCTCCACATATTCTCGACCTACGGTACGAAGTGACGCTCGACCGCCTTTACCTTCCCAAGGTGCCAAGGAATATCAAGGACACACTGGTACTCAATTTGATAGGATGTAAAGGCGACAGAGCGCCAGGCATGGGAACACTGCGAGAAAAGTCTCCAGCGTCCTGGCCGGGCCGCCCGATTCGTAGTAAGACGCACTACCGCCTGAGCCACGGCGACTCAATATCATTAAGCTCCCTAAGTAGACACAGAAATGTATTTTAGTTCAAAATGTAAATTTTATACATTGTGTTTACGTATAAGCCAAATCTTAATATAGCTTTCATCTCAAGCTTATATGAATGTAGACTGCAATATGTTTGCGAATAAGTAAGAAAAAAAAATCAGCTGTTGACTACGCTAATATTCTCTCAACATGGGTTGTAGAAGGAACAAGTTTTTAAAGTTACTTGTAAACAAACTGCTCCCTGTATATATCTTCAGAAACTGTTTTAGATATACCCAAAAACCTGCTTTTCATTCCTTTTGACTTCAATGTTTACAACATAACTTCCTACATCTTAGTCTGAACGCTCCTTAGCAGGAACATAAGGCATATTTACAGTTATTTCTGACAATCAGAATCCGAACTATAAACTTCACTAAATCCCTCTTTAGCCGACACACACTTCTGACAACAACAGAAAATGTAATCTCGTTTCGATTCATCAAGAAAAACGGTTGAAAGTTTGTTCAGTTTATCCTATTTGGTGAGTATTCATAATAGGATCAATTACAGATGCGTCAGTTGTTGCCAGAAGGACTTTTTCTTTTCATCGAAAGTTGTATCTCATCTAAACTTGAGTTCTGAAAAGTGTGTACGCCTCTATCATCAGACTTAATTTTCAAGCAACAGAAAGTTATCAGCAGTACGTTTAAATGACCCTCCAATCCAACAAACAGCTCCTTTGCTATACTTCAGAAGTTCTATGTCATTAGGACAACTTGTGAAAATATTTTGGGTACGATTTTATCATCATTAAACGCATTACGTTATTCATTCAAAAAAGACTCACCTGAGTGGTTCCTTTGTTCTGAAGATTTTTCGGAAAACCTGCAGCAGTGAATACTGAATTAGGCTGATGGTTTATTACATCCTTAGAAGAAGTAGTAACAATATTTTGCATATTCATTTTCCCCATCTTCGAATTTAGCTGTGGATCTATTCCATTAAGGCCCTCTCTACCTCCTCTCTGTGGTAAGTCAGATTTTTGAACATTCGTGTTACTGGCCAAATGTAGAAGATTCACTGGGAATGGACATGGCTGGAAAAAAATTAAGTTCTTTTACAATTCGTTTATGACACAAATAACAGTACCAATAAAGAGTAACAATGTCACAATGGTTTACAAAATCAAAATAATTTAATGTTGTTTCATGCGGAGCGGAAACGGTTTTCTCAGAAGGGCATTAATATTAAACGCTGTTGAATTTTTTTCCAGTTGGGAGATTGACTTATTATTAACGTCATAAACAAGCTGATTACCTCTTAAGGATGGGACCTACACATGGTGTCTACCAATTTTGTGACTTGAAATTCCCTGAGTTTTTCGGGTTTTCCATGATACCCCCCCCCCCCCCAAATTCCCTGAGTTCTTAGTACAGTGGAACATGTAAATAATAACTGAGGTACGATCGCTCGGTACAGTTTTGCACATCTTCAACTATTTTTATATGTGCATGGCTAGCTTCGTCAATCCTGGAAGGACTTAACTTCTCGGCAAGCATTCATGAACATTGAATAAGGGTGCCACTGGTTCAATGCAGTGTACGTGGACTATGTCGTACATGCACCCTGCAGGAATATTGGGGCACTATGATGTTTACCCACTGCAATATACTTGCAATTTAGTGCTCGCTAAAATATGCAGTGTGAACATAAAGTGATGTTGGGATTTTAGATGGATAATTCAACGCAACGAAACACGGTACAGACACGAAATAAAATAAAGATAATCTCGGGTTTTACCTGGTAGTCGTGCGGTTTGTGGCGCTAAGACAGCGACTCGAAGGTCCCGCGTTCAAATCCCGGCTAAGGCATGGATATTTGTGGATTTTAGAAACTTAACAGCTAATGGACTCGAGACGGGCCAAAGTCATTTAGTTACTAAAATGGCAAAAAAAAATCTAATAGGACTGCGAACATCTGAACGGTATTCCGGTTCCTACCACACACAACCAAAACCATTAGACAGACTGACATGTGTGCTTGTTCTTTACTTGTCCTCCCACCCCTCCTCACCTGACGCTATAAAGAAAAACCTTTTGAGAGTTTGTTTCGTGTCTCTTATCACGTCCCGTTGGAATGGTTTGACAGTTTGAAACTTCATCATGACTTTACGGACCCACTGTATCTGTGTATATACAAGGACTGTCTGAAAAATTTCAGACCTTCTATTTTCCTGAGGAAAAGAGTGAACGTACGATAGCAACACTACACACACTGGTGGGGATATTCTTCTTGGACACGAGTGTTGGGTGGCGTGATCCTAGCTTCACCATCCGTTAGGCTGCTAGTGTGTAATGTTGCAAGGTTCTTCTCTCGTCGTTCCATTCGCGGCAAAATGACAACAACGATACTGAATCAAGTTCTGCCCGAAACTTTAAACATGGCGCAGAAACAATACGCAAGATTCAACAAACTTTTGGCTACCACGTTATGGGAAGTACACAAATAAACCAGTGGTAGAAGCGGTTCAAAAATGGCCGCACGTGGAGAGAAAAAACAAACTGATTCTGATTGTGTTCTTTTGACTACAGTGCATCGTAAGACGACCAGTTACGAAGGAGTACTATCTTGATGACTTCCGTCGCATACATGATGTAATCGTCGTAAGATAGCAAACCCGTGGACTACATAAAACTGGCTCCATGTGAGAACAAGACTGGCCAAGAAATTCCTGTCATTAGCCAAGCTCCACTCCCTGGACATGACTCCTTGCGGCTTCTAGCTTTTCAATAAAGTCATATCGACGCTCAAAGGTACCCGTGTTGACATCCGAGAGGACATCGTGCACAATGTGACGACGGCGTTGACAGCAGTTCCAAACGAGGTGCTCCAGGAATGCTTCGTGTGTGGAAGCTAAAGGGTCCTATTTCGAAGGTGATTAGGAACTGAAACACACAATCGTACGTTAATTTATTTTCCTGGCCTATGGTCGGATCAGTAATCTGCATTACTATCAAACATGATTGTTAAAAACATTGTTCCAATCTTAGGTCATAAATCAACTTGATTTTCGACATTTATCATATTGGCGAAAAAAAAGTTCAAGGAAATGGCATTGTTGTAATGTACAATTAAAAAGAGCTAACAATCGCAAGTGTCAATATACTAACCATACAAACGAAGTACAACAATAGCTATATTTTATTAACAATATCCTATTATTGATCACTGAATCTATGACTACATTTTGTTCAATATTCTTCAAATAATTACATTCTCGTGCGTCCGACACAAGTAAACAAATGACTTGCTGAAGAGTACTCGGCAAAGATCTCACTATCATGGCTTCAGATAGCCAAGTCAGGTTTAGTGAAGCATCTGTTAACTTCTAAACGAGAGAGATTGAGAGAAGGAAAAGAGAGAAATACACCCGCGAACACACAGTCGACCAAATACTGTGTGAATTGGTTCTCCGGCACAAGATTGTAAGGTACAAATGATCATGCGTCCCTCTACCAACTTTAAAAACAACAGATGGCACACTTAATCTTCTTTAATGGAAGTTCTAGATCTTCAAACTAGATCGAGGAATAAGTGCGGGTAGCATCATCATACTTCTCTTTAGCCACCGATAATTTTTAAATATATTCCTATAGCGAGAAGTTAACGGTCTCTCAGAATGGCACTGTTCATACAAGACAAAGAAATAACTTCAACTTGAACCTGCAATACTAGTTTAAGCGAACAATCTCGGTCAACAATTCAAAACAAAAACTTTAACGGAACAGTATGTTTGTACAACACTCCTTTAGAGCCAGAATAACTTGCAGGTTTACCATTTAAAGTCTTCTGTTAACTGCATGGTGTCTACTAAGTTTGTGACTTGATATTCCCTGAGTATTCCAGGATTATTTTTTTTCGTTCTTAGTGTAGTGGAACATGTAACTAATACGAAATGACACTTTTTTAATCGCACCACCACCCAGTCCAAGCATCTTGTACACTATTGGTATTTCACAAGTTAAAAAAAAGAATTTCTTTAAAACCGAGGATTTTAATACATTGAAAAAATCCGGTCAACGGTCGGAATCGAACCTAGAACTTCCGCTTGCCGGGGCAGCACTCTTCCCAACTGCGGACAGGTCCATTTCATAAATTTCCCTGAGTTCTCCAGATTTATAAAATTCCCTCAGTATTCCAGGTTTCCCAGGGTGGCTAGATACTTTAAATGTCCTTTCACAGTTATTCATATAGGCAATTAGGGACAAAAGAAATCATCAGTATTGCAAGGACACTTCAAATAAGTATTATAAACAATACATGTTACTGGGCAGAGGTTTATCTTTTGATCCCCGTCTGCCAAAACGAGAAAATTACCTTCATCAGATTCTTCTTAGGTGGTGGTGGTGGCATTGTCCGCGGTGGGGATATTCTCTCTGAGGATGGTGGAGTATTTTGAACCATAAAATTAGTCAAACCATTCTGTCCTTCCGAATTCAATACACCTTTGAACATCTGCATATAATTGTAAAGCTGTTGGTCATTTGGTAGTCCTTGACCTCCTCCATACATAAGCGAGGCTGAAATGAACATAAGAAAACAAAATTACAGAAAAATAACCAATGTTGATTAACTATTGCAAACACAAGTACAGTCTATTTAAAGTCTCGGCAGGTTTGTTTATAATATTACCTGAAGGAAACTACTTCTATGCACTTCTTATATCACTCTCAAATTGTGAGAATCCGTCTAGGAAACTAGAGGATAAGAATTTGTGAATGAAAATGGCAAAAATTAATTAGCTTCTGTCTTCAAACACAAGTTTGCAACAATTCGTTATGTACCTTTCTGATCGGCAATGGGTAGGTAGGCACAAACCCCATGGCCGACCATCCTGACTGGGGTTCTCTAGGGTTTTTCCTCCGTTTCATCAGGCGAATGCTGAGATGGTTACCTTAAATAATGCCCTGGCCAATACCTTCAAGATCCTCTAACCCATCCCGACTCGAGCCAAAGATGCCAAATGGCCTAAAATAAAATTTAAGTTCAAATTCGTTATGTACCTACAGTAACCGGATAGGAGAATCGTAATACCGTATCCGAAACGATGAACCAGATTTTATACTTCCATCGGTACTTGGTGGTAATTACAAATGTTTAATTCTTTCTATACGTACATCACTCGTGTATGAATTTAGGTATCATTAGTGATCTGTATAGATGATTAAATACGTTAACATTTAGTGCCGGTCATCCAGATAGATTTTTCAGTGCATTCCTAAGTTTGACCAGGCTAATGACGGTAAGGTACCTCAATTAAGGTCTTTCCCGCTACCTTTCCGATACCTTTAGCTGTATGTTATCGTCAATGGACATAATCCCTCAGGTATGTGACACACTTGGTGCAGTTAAACAGCAAACTTCAAAACGGAAGCAGAAATTAAGACTGAATAGAGAGAGCTTCTTTTGAAGAACCTTTCACTTATGACGTCTAATTATTAGAAATCACTTAAGAAAACAGCTGAAGTTTTAGGATTCGAAGGATTCTTGCAAACTATAACGAAGGATTCTTGCAAACTACATGTAACGTTATTTATGCTTGGAAATGCTTATATGTAATTGGAAATTCTTAATCAAAGTTAGCGATCGTGAAAACGACATATAAAAAAGCTTCTTGAAAGTGACCACCCACTCCCTTCACTGTCACCCGATCCACCCAATGTCTTTTTGTATAGTTAAGAAAAAAATCACGTTTACTATTTACTTTTAAATTTCCAATATAAAAATTATCAAATGCTGAATTAGATAACACTTCTATCGCAAAAATAATACAGACTGGCTCGTTTATATATATATATATATAAAGTACGAGTAACAATAGAAATACTTCCTATCTGTGAACTAAACCAACCAAAATCAAACCTATGGCTATACAGTACACACAAAGAGTAATGCAGAGCATAATTTTAATAGCATTTACAGCAGATTTAAATTGAGCAAGCTCCTCGTCCAAATGCAGCGATTCTTCTCTTTGTTCCTCAGCATCTTTTCGAAGAATATTCGACTTTGTACGAAGTTTGAAATCCACATTTTTCTTTTAGTTCCGCTCACTCTTTCTAAAGCAAAACTTGCATTATATATATATATTTTTTTTACTAATTTCTATATTGCTGTTACATAGTTCTTTTCCCTTAGTCTTGTCTTGTCTTTTCTTCCTCGTCAAGGAAAAATATTTTACAGTTAAAGACATTTCAATTCAAAACGTTTCAAGACCAATACAACAAATAAACTTATTCAGCATGCATGAGAACCCTGATTAATTCATACATAAATTAATAATGCCTTTGGGGATAAAAACATAAGGTAAAATGTTAAGATTAGAATGGTATTATTTTCGAATAAAAGTCTGACATTTTTATCGCAGAAGAACAAAATTTCTTCATTTCTGAACACAAGAAACTACCATTCAGTATATTCATATCTAAAGACTGTGAAAATACTGTACATAATTATAAATTCGGTAAGGCAGTACTAAAATCTCTCAAAGAGTTGTATTATATTTATATGACATCACTATTACAACAGTTGCTAAGACCAGCACAAATGAGACATGTGCAATTTCTCTAATGTTTAACTTAGAAACAACCTTACCTGCGTCTAAATTAGGAATTGACTGCAGATGGCTGTCAATTGAACCAGAACCAGAATTTGGTCCCTGTGCTGATGTGGGAGAGTACAGTGCTAACGGAGACAGAAAACTGGAATCTGGCGGGATACCTTTGGCAGTCGAAGAGCTGTACGTCTGGCTTACAAGATTTGGTGGTATCGAAGCCTGGAAGTAAGAAACTTTGGAGTTACATACATATAACTAGATTTTATTGTCATGAACAGGTCGTGCTGAAATAACTAATTCTTAAGCATGGTTAATTTTTTGAATAGTATATTTCTAAGATCACGTTCCTATTTTCATTATCTTAAATTCTCATATAATGGTTTCATATACAATGCTGGTAGTGAAGTAATGTGTTTCAGTATATATCTAGGTGAAAATTTTGTAAGACACCCTGTATAATTCAAGTCACCGTCACCAAACAGACACACTAATAATATAACGAAAGAAAGAAAGTGGATATCGGCCAATAATTATGCAGCTACTCGATAATTATACTTACACACGTAAATTTTTCTGTACTCTCATCTAAATACCATATTACTATACAGCCTTCAAATTTCGGGACCGTAAAATATAAGACCAACAAATTATTGGAAATATTAAACAAAAGAACATTCGTAAAATACCTGAAATGTAATTGGAAATAACGGACATCAGCAGCGACTCAAACGAAAGATCTTTCTCTACTTGGGGTAATTTCTTATTACATTTCATTATCTACGGAAACTTCAAAACGATAACTACACGTCGTCATCGATTATAATTGAGACTACATGGAATCACAGTGGACTATCGACTGGAACTTTGTAAACATTTTTATATGGGCCAGTCTAGCAATTTTGAACTTCGGCCCGTCACGATTCGCCTTTAGCTGCTAAAATCCACACCCATGCCGAGACTCGAACCCGGGACCTTCGAGCCGCAGACCGCTCGGCCGGCATCGATTATTGGAGTTGAATCCACCATTATTCCATAAAACAAACAAACACACACACACAAAAAAATCTCACCCTCTAAAGTAGACAAAATTCCGCCGTCTTCAGTATAGAAAGGAGACAGAGCGAAAACCAGATATCGAAACTTAGCTGCGCGGTATATGAGAGATAATTTTCTCGTACCTTTTCCTTACTACACAAAAGGCCAGTGCGAAAATTAGGAGAGGAAATATATATATTATACAGAAAACGGCCTGTAAAATTCGGGTGCATAAATTATGCGATGCCGAAAATTACGCGAGTTAATACGGTAATATAAATTGAGGAAAAATTTACAAAGTGTAATTATATTACGATATCTGAGTCAAAGTCAAAATAATATGGCCTTGTAATGGAGTTATATACTAATATGTCAAATTTAAACCTCTTTTACCATAACGTTCAAACAGAGTAATACAAATGAGTAACTAGTCATCACTGGATACCACACGGTAGCAACAGGTCAGTTTAAAGACTGCCACTATTAACCATCTCATTTATCTCGTCAAACCACAGAGCACTGGTGACCAACGTTTTGATTAGGGTGCATGTGTCCATTGGCTGTGGCGGCGCGGGCGTCCTGCACTTAAATAACAGTCAACGCGGCAATCTTTCTATCGTTCGGAATCTACAACTATGCATATGAGATGCAACATTTTGACACTAAATGTTAAATAACACAACGAAGTCAGCACGAAGGTGATCTTATCAGTTTTCATTCATCTGGTAAAAGAGAAGTGGCAACACTAAAGCCAAAAATTTGCGGGATTCTTCGTTGTGGTAAGTGCATATGTTGGGTTACCCTCACTTTCCAGGGAAACAAAGTGTTTCAGTCTCTCAAGATCTGAAGGCCACCGTCACATTTACCTACATCATAACAATAAACGACGTTATGTTCTTGAGTAATATTCCTTCCCCCTCGCTCTCTTAGCTAATGGACTATTTAAGTGTGGTTGAACAACATTACACATGTCCTCCTCCTAACGTAAATTACTTAAAATTCTTACCTGTAGGTGTTCCGGAAAAGTATCCCCTTGTAATGGATGGTTTTGTCCATAGTCCATTGATGGTAAATTAAGTAAGTCAATTTCATGATGTTCTGATGATCCTATTCCAAGGCAAGAGAAGTCCTGGCATAACTGCAAGTAACACAGAAAATACAGTGAACGTTACATAACCATCTTTAATTAGTACCTATAGTTGCCTCAAACGATTCTCTTATCAATACATACGCTTCAATCTCCAGTTTGATATTCTTATTGTTACAGAAAAAAAAAGAACACTAAAGTACCGTTATGTAAACTTGGTATAACCACAAGAAGCTTAGATATATTGCTACCTTTTGTTTTGTTTTCAGAATATGAATTTACGTACAAAATTATACTCCCCATAAAATGAGAACTGTGGTGATACAATACGTAATACGAGGATAATACTCTGTAACACATGGATGTGATATATGAATTGTCCTTCGCCGAACATAGACAATGTCTTGTAATTATTAGTATGAATTAATGCTGGAAATCTTGTATTTCTTTGTATCGCATCGTCAACTGGAAAGTCTTAATTCAATTATTGAAAAGGACAAGTGTGAAATGGAAAGATCAATGATTAATAAGGTTAAATAATAATAATAAACAGAGAATAATGATAAAAGCAGACGACCACTTATCAGAACGAATAGGTTCGAGGAGAGAGAGAGGGATGTTGTTTGTCGTCCACTTTACTTAATATATATCTAGAAGAGGTTGCATTCTGCCGCTCAAAACATGAAAGCCTTCTTTCACTCCAAGCGGACGTCTAAACAACCAGATGGAGGGAACCTCCTGCAGTTTTAGACCGAAACGTTACCACTTCTTTCTTTAACATTCATGTCTTCGTTTCCCTCTCTGGGGAAGCTCAAGTACGTAGCATTCACGAGGGGAGGGGAGGAGTTCGAACTTCTGCCATTTGCTTTGAGAAAGTGGAAACGCCGAAGAAAATTTCTTAGTGGAATCTTTCTGACGCGGTGGGTGTCAATAGAGACTTCTCGAAATCGTAGTTATGGTCGGGGGAAAATAATCACATGGGTTAGATTTGCGGTTCCTCTTTACAGGGAATTAGAACACGATGTTAAAAACAGCTGTAGGAAAACTGCGAGGAGAATGGAACAAAAATACCGTAAAGAAAGCGAAAGGGATGGTACCTCGCAAGTTCATCGCTGCAGTAAAAAACGAGTACTGATCTAATTTGGTCCAAGCTAGTTCACTGAGTCAGAAATACAGAAGACTCAATTTCCATATCAAAAAAGAAGTGAATAAAGATAGTACGAATTATTTGAGTTCACATACAGAAAATACTTCTGATTTCAATAAATAAGTTTCCTGGGGTTTTTATGAGAAAAATCTTATACGGAATTTCGGTGTATTTTATCAATTTGCTTTGATTGCAACTGCATAATAATAATAATAATAATGTATATCACTGAACGCAGTCGATAAATTTTGCAGACTTCTATCAATATATTTAAGCCAAGGTAACTTTGGCTTCTCTATGAAACAACAAGCAATCAGGCAAATAGGAAGTTAGAATATGGCATCGTTTCGTTTGTTTAAGCTTACCCTCCTCATGTAATAGAAAGGTTATGAAGAACAAGAACTACTGCTTAGTGGCATCAGAACCACTACTCGGTTTGCACTTTAGAGAAATTCTGTGGACCCATCGAAAATCGAACCCAGGACCCCTTGATTACAAGGTGAAAATGATATAAAATTAACACAGATAGTTTAATATGTGGAATCGTCACCATGAAGTTCACACTTTTTGTGGCATCTATGCTTTTATTTATTTATTCTTCGTTTAAAGCAATTGGTTAAAAAACAAAACAAAAAAACAAAACACCTGGTTTAAACCAAGGTGGTGTCCAGCCAATCCTGTCTGGAATCGAACTAAGGCATAGGCATATATATATCCTTTAAATGGTAACGCAATGTTTAACGAAGAATATAAGATGTGAATTAAGAAGTTGTATGCAATATCTAAATGTCGAAAGTTGCGTGCATCTTTGAAAATTACCGTTTATGGTTATTGTTGCATGTCTACTACTCTTTTGAAATAAGAGTCATGTTCTTCAGAAATACTACACGTTCTACTCCAGTGAAGACATACATGTCTCTTTCTGTGTTGGTTATGTTTAGTGTAATTTCGAGAAGTTAGATATACCATAGATCCATCACAGACAGAACCAAATCTAACCTGCTAGTGTGCAACTAAAAGCAAGAACCTTGCTGGTATCCTGATGTAGGCGCTACTGAATCCATCACATTTCTGCTTAACAGTAGAAAATTGCCTTAAATCATTCTGTACTTATTACTACACTGTAATTGCAATGGAAGCTACAGAAATATGAAAATACACTAACAAATAGGTATCTAATAACCATTTAAATTTACATATATTCTTTTCAGACCTCCAATAAAACAATTCCTATGAACATTAATATGCACAGCAAGTCTGTCTGTACTTATTTACTTATCTACATTTTTCTCTCTACTTCTGCTTTTGAGTCAACAGAGCAAAACTTCCAACTGCGATTTAAACTTAACAGTGTCTTTGCTTCCAACCCACAATCTGATTACTAGACTGGTAACATATACTTGGTACTTCCTTCGTGTGTTCAAAATGCTTTGTAAGTTAACTGTAGTTCATTTCCAACAGCAGATCAAGATAGTCTCACTTATTAGGCTGAGACACGGTATACTGGATACAAAATCACATATATCATCAGGCTATGATCAGACAAGTAAAAGAATTCTTAAATTTAATTTGAAGTGCAATAAAATACAACTTACAAAGTCTTTGCCCATTGGCGAAGGCTGCGTTCCAAAGTCTGGAAATTTCGTACCATTAAGTGCATCTGGTTTGTTCCCACACGAAACATTTGGTCTTAGACACGGTGCGCTGTTATTGCTGGTGATATGTTCAGACCATCTGTTTCCCAGAAAATTGTTTTCTTCACAAAGAGAGAATATGTCAGCAGCTCCTCCCCCAACATACCTGCAAAACGAGAGGAACATTATCTTGTAAGTATCGTCAAAGCCAATAGAAAATACTACTTTACACACTGAAAATTCGTTTCGATCAACCATGAACACACCTAGTTGGAATCCCTAAAAAAAAAAACTCAAGATGGCCGGCCGATGTATTAGATCCCAGGACTTTCCGAATGCAAAACCAAGAATTTACCTATTGAACTACCACCGCTTAATAGCTTCAGTTTACAGATGCGGGTTTTGCAGTATTATAGGCTGGCTGTCTGTTAGTAACTTGTTCATGGGAAAAGAAAAGACAACCGTATTGTATTTCAAGGCACTGTCACGACATTTGGTTGATGACTGGGCGAAACCTGGGATCAGCTCAGACAAAACAGTTGGCGTGAGCAAGATTTGAACTCACGTCTACAACATCCATACGCAGCAACCTTCACTACTACACCATAGGTGCTGTTTGTTCGACTATGGTTTGTGTCCGTACTGTGAAACTAATTTTCTTATTTTTCACATTTCATCAAATCTGGTAACGGACTGAAATAAGAATCCAGCACGACTTTTAAATTAGATATAGACTATTTCCCCTTAAAAAAAAGTGTTACCTTGAATTCTCAATGTTTCAGTTAGAGCATTATACATTCGTAATCTTGTATTCGTGTTTGACAAATGCTTCCCTTTTGAGGGAATGAAATTTCTATAGTTGTAGATGTCAAACAACTGCGTTGTTGTTATTGCTGAAACCCCTAATCATTAATAATTGTGGTTTTAAAGCATATGAAGTCTATTCTATAGTTGAGCACTTATCTTACTGTATCTTGTCTAAGATTATTCGTGACGACGCCTTCGATTCAGGACCACAAAGGCTTTCCAAATATTGAAATCTGTTTTGGTATTGTAGTATACGAAAATACTTTGTTGGGGATGGAGCTTAGATACGTTCCTGCTCAGTGACTGCGTAATCTAACCTTATCACGAAAGTCAACGTATAATTCTAGTTATCAAACAGTGATCTAGTTACCCTAGCCTATTGCCGTTTGCTTTCTTACTCAAACAAAATGTTTAACATTTTCAACCATTGGGTGGAATAGTATCAGAGAGAAGAAATACTTGAAACATCTAACGCTATATTTACAGAAAACGAAGACTATATCATCATAAAATTCACCCTCGGACACACGCTCAAGATATCAAAATGGCTGACGTGTACCAGCATGCTTATACAGAACATGCATAATCCGATCTGATAATAAAAATGTTCGAAAATATATATCTAACACACCTTTTTTTTTCCTGCACATAAAAATTGACTGAACTTACAAACACTATCATACTTTCTTTACGATGAGGAACGCTGACACTAATTATCCTTCACTATACCCGGAAAACGTAGCTGCAAGCCAGCTTCAAGGACACAATTATTGTTTGCAAACATTAAACCCGCATTCTTAATTGATACAGAATACGGGAGTTATTGCTGCTTGTTTCATCTCGCACTGAAATAAAGAACTCCTGAAACCTATTTTCGGTATTCGAAGTTACAAAACAGTGCATAATAAGTTAGTATTCTACAATACAAAGAATTACTTCAAGTAACACCTCTTATATTTCTTTAAAAATATTGTGGACAGAAATAGTAATTACAGTCATTAATATGAACAAAGGTATTTAAAAATAATAATAATAATAATAATTAGCAGAGAAAATTCCACAGTGAAAATTAACCATATCTTGTAGTAGAGACAAGCCAAGTTTGTTTCCTCAACGCTTATACACTTTTATGTCCAACTTTCACAGACGAACGTCACAAGGTAAGTTCGAGTTACAAAGGTCTTACTTTCAACTACGTTAAGGGAGGAAAATTTACCTTACCGTCATGTGGACATAATTAGTATTCGGGAAACGGATATGCTAGCCTTTAATGCAAGGCTGGTGTCATAACCAATTCTACTGAGAAGTATAATCTACTGCCCTACTTTAAACACTTAACCCCACAATAACGCAGTAAAGTTATAACCATCATGTTCTGCTACCCATAATGCATTTTATGAAATTAGTCTGTATATGATCTACTTCTTTATACAATGTTATCCTTAAAAGCTGACAAGTTTTAAAATTATCCTTAAACAATGGAGAAAAGTGTTTTAGTATTTCATCATATAAGGCACACGCCCTATAAAAAAAAATAGCATTTTCGCTTCCACTGATTAGAACACAGAAGTCTAAACTCCACAGACAGACAAATTAAAACTGACTATACGAAATTCACTTCTTCTACAAGACATGGAAAAACATAACCTGATTATATCAGATCCATCACTACCCAGAATTTACGGTCTTCCTGAGGATCATACACACGGTGTTCCACTTCGCCCTATTATTTTAAGTCACACACATTCCGCGTACCTACTAGCAAAATATTGACCAAACTTTTAAGTACACTTATACTATAAATTCAAATGTCAAAATTCAAATTTGTTCCATCGTGAACGACAATAATAAAAAGTTGGCATCCACTGATATGTACAATTCAACTCCATTGGAATTAACCTTATAACGTACAAGCGCGTTTCGTTTCAAAAATAAATTCATAGCATTGGAGACAGACGAAATATTGAACTTAATTTCGCTTTGCTTCACTACTACTATCTTCCAGTTTAAGGAAAATCTCTACATCGAAAGAGAAGGGTTGGAGACAAAGTAATTTATCTCCTACTCTGGCCAACACCACCACGGACTATCCAGAATCATCCCTACCTGTGTTGAAGTTTAATAGGTACAAAAGTTATGTGGACGATGGGCTTTTGATCTAGAATTCTGACTGAATTAAATCTCCTTTCACAAGGTCTCAATTCTTTCCACTCTAACCTGAAATTCACTCATGAGTTGGAAAACACTGGTAGGTTAAGCTAGACTTCCTAATGTATAGGAATAACAAGAAGTTTCAAATCAAAGTATTATACAGGAGGGTAATAACGTAATGCACAACAAATTTCGAGGGATGATACCACATAAAAGAAGTCTTAAGTTACCGAGGTGTAAATTCCGCCGCGCTTGAGAACTAAAAGTTGCCGAAAGCGTGGGGAAATGAATTCTCGCACTTCATATCTCCAACACCACTCACTAACAGAGTTGATGCGACATGCTATCATCAAAGACTTCAAACTTGTACTATCGAGAAATGAATACTCTGAAATTCCACAATCGAATATTAATTTTATTTATGGCCTTTAGGCATCTACGGCTCAGGCCGGGGATAGGGAGGGGAAAGGATGCGGGAAGGTGTCGGCCAGGGCCTGAGTTGATTTCCGCAATGAATGTGCAAAGAATTCCAAAAGGGAGTAGGAGATTGTCCAGAAATTCTTTAAAATAAAGATTGGTCGTAATAAGCATGAATGGTACAACTTTCCACCAGGTAACAATAATTCATTTGCGCCAAGTCGATATCTCAAGAAATTCCTTACGCCGAACGATGTTGTTACTATTATCATTGACCATAAAATTAATTTTATCTTATCTTACCGAATGATGCTGTGTTAAAAAGAAAAGTAGATGCATAACAACCAGGAATAAGAACGGATGAAATTCAACGGAAGTTTTGTTAATTCTCCTCAATGACAGAGAATGCTACTGCCCGTTTTGATGGCGACGAATACGTATATTAGCTTTACACATACGAAAAGTAGTGTTGAGGGAATCGTCTACTTCCTTTGAGGGATCCATTGCGTACCCACCGCATAATTCTGGAATATGCAGTTTTGGATAGTACAGGTCTGAAATCTTGAACGACAGCATGCCGCATCATATCTACCGTAAGCAGTATTGGAAATAAGAAGTTCTAAAGTTCATTTTCCCATGTTTTCGGAAGCCTGTAGCTCCGAAACGTAGCGCAATTTCCACCCCGATGAATAGCGCTTTTTCTTTACTATTTGATGTCCCTCGAAGTTCTGTCGGTACATTATGTTACCACCCTGTATAGAAAGCCATCTGCCTCCATTATTTACATCCATCAACATATTTTGAAAGGCAATGTTTGAAAAAACTTTTTTCTTCGAGCCTATAAAATTTGTTGTTTCCCTAAATTTAAACATAGAAACTGAACAAACTTTTTTTTCGTCAATGAGATCATATCGAAACCTATCCTGGAATGTTGTTACGAGAATATATATAGAAAGGTAACATAAATAAATAATAATAAAAAAAAAAACCTACAAGGTACCGAGATAGGGACTGGAATATTGGTCAAAGTGTACAAAAAGTGTATTTTTATAGTTCAATCAACTGAAGTCATTTGTGCTTCATTTTCGTCCTGGAATGAAACACTGCCAAGTTGCAGCGTGACCTCCCACATCACAGCACGCCTTACCAGGGACGTATTTAGGATTTAGGGAAGGGGGTTGCACAATTTTTTTTATTAAATAGGCAAAATTATATGGATTGTACAAAAATATTAATTTCGGGGGCCAAGACTCACTGCGGTGTGGAAGGTAACGCTACAACTCTTCAGTGTTTCATTCGACGACCAAAGTGAAGCAGAAGTGACTTCTGTTGACTGAACCATATCAAATGGACTTTTTTGTACGCTTCGACCAATATCCAATTCCCATCTCGGTACCTTGCAGTTTATATGGCCACCTATTTTTTTGTTTTCACTTCTCTATAGGATTTCGATATGACCCCATTTTATGGCCTCCTTATTAGACTCAAACAGTGGTTATTTAGAGAATTAACTAGAATCTTCGTATAATCCGCACTATCCACTTTCAACAGAGTATGAACTCAAAATACAGATGATTCTAATTAATATGTTAGGATGCCTACCGTCCCTCGAAATACTCGACAATTAAATTAAAAAAGGTATTCAATAAGAATGGCGTAACTACAGCATTAAGTACCCCCGGATCACTTGAAAAATGAACACGCGATACAAGAGTTAATTAATTCACAAATAATAATAAAAAATCACAGGCCTATGTAGTATTTTATTTATGGCCTTTAGGCATCTTAGGCTCAGACCGGGATAGGGGAGGGGAAAGGACTCTGGAAGGTGTACGGCAGGGCCTATGGTAAAGGTGCCATCCCGGCATTTGCCTGGTGTGACTGAGGAAAAACCTCAGTCAGGATGGTCAGCCGCTGGGATCGAACGCACGTCTATGTAGTTAACTGCGGTAAAAAAAATATATCGGTATGACCAAACGTTAAGGGTAATTCCAAAAGTTTCCGGTCTGACTAGCTTTTAGAGGTAGCAGAAAGAACACGACCATTCATATCATTGACTCGTGAAAAAGTTGTCCGAACTTTTGTCTGCAAAATGGCTCAGAACTGCTTCTTTCAACTCATTGTCGTTCGAAAATGTTCTTCCTAGAAGGCTTTTCTTCAGTTTGGAGAACAGGTAAAAATGGCTCGGCGCTAAATATGGGCTGTAAGATGGGTGGGGAATCTCCTAGAAGTTACAGTTCCTCATTGTTATCTTGGCAACAACAGCCGTTATGTACTGGAGTATTGTCATGCAATAGGCGAATACAGCGACTCGGCTTGCCTCGTCTCTTTTCCTTCTAGGAGTTGGTGTAGATGCATAATATGTTGCATTTACGGTGGTACTCCTTCTCTTATATGTTGCATTTACGGTGGTACTCCTTCTCTTAAAGTCAATCAAAAGAATACCCTCGCAAGATTGTTGTCGTGATGTTCATTGTGGGGGGAGCGACCTTCGCCTTTCTCGGCGGTGCTTCCCGGGGATCATAGTATATAACTATTGTTTCATCCCCGGTAACAATGGATCTCAAAACTTCTTTCTCATTATCCTGGCACAGCTGTAAAAACCTGGGGGAACATGACACACGTTGCTCCATCTGAACGGAAGAGAGAAGTCGTGGCACTCATCTTGCACTAGTCTTCCGCATCGTACGTTTCTCAGGAATAATCCTAAATATGTTGTAACACTAAGTCCTAACCCCGCTGAGATTTCCTTCAACTTCAGTCGTCTATCATCGAGCAATTCCTCTTCGACAAGAGATATAATTTCCTCCGTCATCACTTCGACTGGCCGACCATCGCGAAGTTCATCTTCAACTGACTCCCTTCCTACGGTGTAAATGTTTAGCCCACTCTTTTACGGTGGAATATGACGGAGAGGCTTTCCCGTAAACATCATTCAATCGTTCTTTGATTGATTGTGGGGAAAGTCCTAGAAATTTTATCATACATCGATACTTAATTTAAGCATTTCAGCAACTGAGCGCGCAACGACCCATCCACACGACGGTCTCCAAACGAACTGACGCACAGTTGCAACTGGTACAATATACTATCTATAGACAACATGAAACGAATAGCTTATTAAAATTGGAGCTTTTTAGAATGTCAGGCCGGAAACTTTTGGATTGTATAAGAGACCTAGTTGGGAATAAAATTTAACCCATGCAGGAGAGGGCATTCAATTATATTATCTACCTTTAATATATTATGGTCACACGACTCTTGTGTAAAAACTTTTAATTTATTCTCTCATCAAGTGGGTATAACAGAAACAAAAAAAAAAAAAAAAAATCATTGCAAAACTTACCTTGACATATCTTCATACTCTCCACTGCCCCCAGTAAAAGTATCATCGTCAAGAATTTTCGATACTAAATCGTCAACTAATGTATTGTTCGCTTGTATAAGTCCATCTTGTCCCATGAATTCACCATCGCGTACGCTCTGAAAAAAATATTTAAAACATTGATAAATAACATGAATAGCAGCACTAAACACACTTTTAAAAAAATAAATACCATACCTCTTTCAGGATACACATAAGGAAAAAAAAAAAAAAACAATAAAAATCATAAATTAATGTTTGGTTTCTAAAAGGTACTGCCCTACCTACCTAGCATGAAATTCTAGTGTTCATCTCTTT
>JAGDQP010009910.1:0-13933 GCA_022664845.1 Lepisma saccharinum
AAGCCGAAACACAGGGAATGAAGGAAATAAAAACGTAAGAATTAAGGATGAGGTCATAGAGAAAGTAAACAAATTTAAATACTTGTGAGCATACGTAACAAGCAAAAATGAGGTCACGGAAGAAATAAAAAGTCGTTTAGTATCGGGAACGCATGTTTCTATTCAGTCCAAAAACTTTTAACATCGCGATTAATATCAAGGAAATTGAAATTAAAAATATACAAAACTGTTATTCTGCCGGTAATACTTTATGGTTGCGAAAGTTGGAGTACGACCCTAGCAGATAAATTACGTGTGTTTGAAAATAAGGATTTGAGAAAGATATACGGGCCGAAACGCGACGAGATGACTAGAGAGTGGAGGAGACTGGATAATGAAGAACTCCACAGACTGTACGATTCACCAGATATTGTAAAAATAATGAAATCGCGACGACTAAGGTGGACAGGCCATTTAGTTCAGATGGGGGAAAAACGAAGATTATATTCTATCCTGCTTGGAAGGCCGGATGGAAGGAGGCCACTGGGAAGACCGAGACGTCGTTGGGAGGACAATATTAGAAGAGATCTTCGAGAAGTAGATGTTCGTGATGAAAACTGGCTTGAGATTGACCAGGATAGACTCCAATGGCGAACGTTTGTTACTGCGGCGATGAACTTGCGAGTTCCATAAGCCATAGAGTTAGTTAGTTATTTAAAATAACTCCCATACGTTGTCGTATCCACACAAAACTTGGCATCTGGCTAGTGGGGAAGGTCATAGACAATATAGTTTAAAAATCGCGGGCGATGCCGCGGAACGCGCACGCGCCTAGTTTAAAATAATGGAACTTATGTTCTAGAACACTTTCATAATACAACAAAAGCACCTTTGTAAACAATAATACATTACGGAGACCAGAGCAGTAAACTTCCCCTACCACTGAGCGGGACTTCCTATTCTCGTAAGGCTGCAGGAACAGCATAAATTAGTAAGTTTGGATGAATGTCTGAAGATATGAACTGCAGTCTTGCTGATTACTCTAATTATCTGCAACGTACAGCAATAAATAGTAGTAGTGTGAAAAAACTATATGTTAAAAATTACACGAAAAAGTGTGAAGTGTGTTATTTACAATACTACTCAGAATATATATGTAAACTTACGGATGCTATCAAAATATGGATCCAGTTAATACGGCTGAAGTGCCTTGTCTGCCGTCTCTTGTCGACTTCAAACCTTTCACTCTAACGTAAGTTACTGACAAGCACAGTGCATTGTCCCTTTCAGTGACTGCATATTGCAGATGCTCTCACGTGCTTGCAGGAGAAACATTGTGTTCGACCGAACATGTGACAAAGCATACACACGTGGTGACATCAGGTTCGTTGACAATGCTCTGCACTTGTTTATACCTCAGTGTAGTGAGTGTACGCGATCACGAGTTACCTGATTCATGTCAGAGACGACGTATTTTCTCGATGAAGCTCAGCTAGTTATCTTGAATAGCGACAACAAAACGAAGCGTCAGACGTGATTTTCTTTTCCTTAGTTTAATATTTGGAGTTGGACCTTGCAATTCGCTACTTTAGTTCTCCATTCTATGTCCCTATTTTATTTCTACCTTTTAGTGTTGAGATTTTTAAAATTAAATTGCGAGTAATTCATCAGAAAGATTAATTTAAGGATTGTTGAAACGGATGTAATTAAATTTAATTTACATACGAGGTGTGTCTATTAAAAAACGAGACTGCGTTTCTAGCTTTTAGAGCAAGTAGCAAGCAGTCCTTTGGCGATGACCTTGGACGTGCCTGAACCTTCATGTCAAATACCAACATACTCGGCATATCCGTTTATTGTGAGTAGTGGTTTAAAGCATCTGTATTTTCTGTCATCTTCCGGGAAAATGTTAAGTTTAAAAGATGGCCAACGCGTCAATTTGAATTTATTTTAGTAACATTGAACACAACACCAACTAAATGTTCGCAAATGCTTGCTGAGAATTACGGGGAAGACTGAATATCTCGTGCAAGTGTGTTCGGGTGGCACAAAAGTATCTTTGAAGAACGTGAGAACATGGAAGACGATGAACGCCTGTATGATCTTCCACTTCAAGAACGGAAGAAAATGTTGAAAAAATAATCAGATTTTTCCAGGAGACCGCCGACTCACAAGTAAAGTACCCGAAGTGAGGACTCGAGTTGCTCATCAAGTGATACCTTAAATTGAAGCTAGTGACTAGTATAGTACACCTGTGAAATCCTAGCTGCAGAGCTCCAGTAATAAAAAGGTTATGGCGGGTCAAAGTTCAAATAGAAAGCGAATTTAGCTGCTTGTGATGTCCATGTTTTGCTGATTATCCCGATGGTAATACGTCGTCAGTTGCTCCCAATTAATGTAATGTGTAGAATGATATCCCTCTCTCTGCCTGATCTCCCGCTTTCTGTTATTCGTGTATGAATGTCCTTGTGAATGTTTGCTCCTGTTATTGATGTCAACAAAAGGTCTTTTTTCTTTTCGTTCCAGAAAATGGAAGCAGGTGCTATCGTTCATGCTCTGTATGAGAAATATGGATTTGTTAATAGGAGAATGAATAGGTATGAAGATTCATTGTACAAACAAATAGTGGAGATACTTGAGGACAAGATGGAAATCATAGAAGAAGTTAGAACTCTTGGATTTGCTGGTGACAGTGATGAAAGCGATGATTGAGACTACGGTGATGACGTCTTTGATGAGGAAATGCCAAGTACATCGCAAGGTTCTCAAACACATCAAGAGTCTCCGACACCTGTAGCTTCTTCAGGTGAAGAATATCAGCCTTCGCCAAAAAAAACAAAAACACATCTTGGACGATGATTATAAAGAAGCAACTTACATGTTTTGGACACACAATGAGAACCCGGAAAAGAAACGAAGGAAATATTCATCTGTCAAGTCACAGAATAGATTAATTAAATCGAAAAACATCCTCTTTGAATATGAGAAAAAAAAGGCAAAACCCCAGTTATAAGAAACTTAATGCAACAGTTCACGATAAATTCAAAGAAATGGTCGAGAGATGTGCAATTATACACGACAGGACTCTTCGTTTTTGGGCTCTTAAGATAAGTAAAGAGCTAGATCCGGATAATACTCTACAATTCAAGGCATCTCGTCACTGGCTGTCTAATTTTAAAAAGAGAAACAATATCGTCAGTCGTTCTATCACGCATAGGGTTAGCAAAACGTGGAAATCAAAAGAGGCTGAATTACATCACTTATCTACGACATTTATTACGTCCATGAAAGAACTTATATTACTAGAAGACCTGAATCCTCGTCAAGTATTAAATGCTGATCAAAGTCGATTTGACAAGGAACTCCATGCATACAGGACTCATAGGACTAAAGGTACGGTGGTTGTAAGAGGTGCATTTGGATCAGACAGTGCTACTACTCATTCATATATGATCATGCCGGTTATTTCCATGGATGGTGAAATATTGCGTCCGATGTACGTTCTTGTATCCGAATCCAGTGGTCAATTTTCAGGAAATAAGCAAAAAGATCCCGATAACATAGTGTCCCATCCAGGAAAGACTGCAAACATGAACGAAAGTGATTTAAAAGAGTTTTATTCTGTATTCTGGAATAGCCTGCCTGCCGATCGTGATAAAGTCTTGCTTTTGCTGGATTCATGGAGTGCAAATAAGGATGATAACGTATCAAATGAATTATGCCCTAATCATATAACACTGTTCAAACGTTTAATTCCTGGTGGTTGCACTGGTTTCATCCAACCACTTGATGTTTACTTCTTCCGTCCATATAAATCATATATCAGGTTCATTACTGACACAATTATCGCTTCCTCGGAAAATAATTTCTGGCATCGGGATAACATTTTACGAATGCAGTCCTTCACTCTCTTCCAATTCAGCGCCTCACGATTTCGCAACATGATCAGGTTTGCGTTTTACAAAAGCGGCTACTTGGATGAGGAGCCCGAGCCCTGGATGTCTCCACTGGATTATTGTTTTGATTCTAATATACGTGACGAGTGTTACAAGACCTCATGTGAGAACATCTCTTTTGTCAAGTGTGCTCATTGTGAGCAAAGTATCTGCTTATCACACGCCTTCATTGACGACTTACATATTGATTGTATCAATGTGTAGTACTTTGTACGTGCCTCTTTCCTTCAAATGAATCGCATTTCAATTCAAACTCATGTCCTTCTGATTTTTGTTCTGCCTTTCGTTGTGACTTGTTTCAAAACAATTCGCTTTCTCTTTGAACTTTGACCCGCCATAACCTTTTTTATTTATGGAGCTCTGCAGCTAGGATTTCACAGGTGTACTATACTCGTCACTAGCTTCAATTTAAGGTCTCACTTGATGAGCAACTCGAGTCCTCACTTCGGGTACTTTACTTGTCAGTGTCCGAATGACACTGGAAACCGTGGGCATCAACAAAGACACCGCGTGGAAAGTTTTGGGTCAAGATCTCAACACGAAAGAAGTTTGTGCGGGTTCTGACACCAGAGCAAAAAGAACGACGCAAGGCAATTTAACCACTCTTTCTATGATGTAATTTTTGGCCGTCAAACGTTTCATCACACTGAAACATTCTCCATATTCGCCAATTTTGGCACCCTGTGACCTTTTTCTTTGTCCTTAAGTCTGTGCTTAAAAGAACCCGTTTTGGCTTCGATCAGTGGGAAATAAGACTGGAACGGTGAACAAGCGCGAATGGAGAATACATTGAAGGACATTAGAATTGCAATACATAGAAATGGAAGTGAGTTATTGTATCGGTGTTGTTTTTTAACACATACACACCTCGTATATGCCTATGCCGTTATATGTCGGAGTCAGAGGCGGCGTTTGGGGGGTGGCAACTGGAACAACCGCCCCAGGCCCCGCGTTCCGAGTTGATATTTTTCTTACTCAATGATATAAAAGTTGATTTGTAAAAAAAGTTTACAAATAAACTAGTTTGTATAGTTTCCATGCGAAATGTAATGTAAAATGGAAATGAATAAAGAAGCATTTGTAATTAGCAATGCAGTTTTTAAAATATATTGTACTTTCTTTAAATAAGTTATGTCGAATTTTTTTTTCATAAGAAACCGTTGTTCATTAAAAAAGAAAATAAATTTAGTAATAAATTGAGGGTTAGGAATGAAAGGAAGAAGTGAGAGGAAGCATTTAGGGGGAAGTTGCTTACTGCTTTATCGGCTTTAGATGTAACATTTCAGCGCTCCGCGATTTTTACTTGTACTTTGGCCCCGCGGGGTCATTATTGCCCTAGGCCCCGCGCTCACCTAACGCCGCCTCTGGTCGGAGTCATGACATCCATCGATGAATACTCATCCGTGAGCAGATAAGGAAGGGGGGGTAGCCCAAGGCACGTGTCTATATGCACCATATCGGCAATCACCTGGTAAAACTGGGGGGAAATCCTGAGAAACTTCGGCTAGTATGACAGCAGAACTCGAACCTCTGAGCCTCCCTCCCCAGTGCCGATACGAACTCTGACACCGTAACCGTTAATTCACGGGAACTGGTTAAAAACCGTAATATACGTACACAGACAGAGATATATTTCGCGTCCACAGACATGGCCATTTTATTTACTGAAAAATTCTAAGACGAAAATAACTTGGGCATGTTTTTTTAATCTACAGAATGGTTGCGATAGTAATTTTTAGTGTTGCCTCCTATAGGCAAGTTTCTGGCAAGTGCCTCCTATAGGCTCCTATAACTACTATAGTAAGTTTTGACCCTTCAATTCACCGACAACTTTGAATCCTACAAAAAGATTACAAAGAATAATTTTGTTTCAGGGCTTGTTACGGAAGACGATTGTTAGGAATTTTTGTATAACTGTCGCATTTGTAGGAATGTGAGACATCTGTATAGAAAATGAAATTTCTTTTTTTTTTTTTCTTCAGTTCACTGGTCTGTTCTCTCCTGAACAACACTAAAAAAATGTAGGGATGCTAGAGTAAGCCTTCTTCCCTTTAAAGACCCCACTTTGTTCTTTCCTCTGTTTGGGTAACATAAAAAGATAAATTAAAGGAGGGAAGGCACATATTCATAAACAAATAGGGGAAATTTTGGTAAAACGGGAAGGTGTACCAGCCGGACTGACGGTGCCATCAAGCGGGTGGGAGTTGAATTACTTATTGGATGCATCAGAGAGGCAGTTTCGTCAGTTGGTGATTTCACGGATAGCGTGCCTCCGAGTGGATTTTGTTATAATAATAATAAAAAAAAGATATTTCTACGCTTCGATTTATTTAAACATCAAATTTATTGCACGTTTGTGGATTTGTTAAACCTGTACTGCGAAATATAAGCATCTCACGTTATTTTAAACTTATTTAGGTGTAATAACGTGGTAGTTTATTTGACTTTGTGCAAGCTGCTGAGCAGAGCCATACTGAAATCTTAAAACTTTAGTCGGACAATACGGGGAGGCAAGCTGTTGGACAAAATGGAGCTCGCTATTTGTATCGATATTCTACATAGGTATCTTCTGAAACAATTCAAATATTTTTGTATAACGTTAAAAAGAGGCATTGTTCTGGAAATGTTCAAAACTATTTGGCGATTTCTGTATCTCTTTATCAAAACAGAAATTATTTATTTCACCTATCTTTCACACTGGTTTACTTATTGACGAAACGTTATCATCCTATACAATTATCACTGCCCTCACGACTTCTGTCTGTACTCGATAAAAAAAATATATATATATATTGACTTTCGATGTGCAATGAATTTTACTGCCTGGTGCTCTGAGGTGCACTCAGCCGCCTCCTATCAAATTGAGTACCGGAGTGTCCTTGGTATTCCTGGGCACCTTGAGAAGGTACAGGCGGTCGAGCGTGGGACTGACCACCCCACCTCCCTTCGTACCGTAGGTCAAGAAAATGTGCAGCACTACCTCTATATCCCCCTTGCGCCGTTCACGGCGCGTGCGTATCGCACAGGGGATAGCTCTTTTACCTTAATGAATTTTACTACTGATTTCAATGACTAACTACACCACTTCTATCATACCTGTTGGACAAAACCGGGAAAACTTACTTTTTTGTATGCAATTTCCATGGGAAACGAAAACAGTAATAATATATTTAACTACATATATCCCTGTGTAGTAAAAGGATTAAAGTTTCATTCTGGTTACTTCCTTATTATACACACTTTTGAATCTGTATTTAGTTTTTTAAAGCCTTTAGAAAACTTCTGGCTCAGGCCGAACGGATGATGATGACCGAGTGGATTCAAGAACGTTGGAGGAAACCGATGCTACCCGGAAAAGCCCACTCACGCGGTGTTTGTCCACTACAAAGCCTGCATGGCATACTCTTTGATTTAAAAAAAGCACCAGAAGTGAACGCTTTACCACTGAGCCACCGCGGCCCTATACACATTACTTACGTAAAGTTACACCTCCCCGTTTTGTCCAATTTTCCCCTACTTACGGTAGTCGCACACCCGGAAAGCAAATTGAAGCGGAGCAGATCAGCGACGTACTAAAAACATATGCTCCGCTCCGCTTCACTTTGCTCAGTCAGTGTGCGCGCCACTTTTTAAATATATGGATTTAGGACGACTAGTAGACAAATTTCTCTGCTCCACTCGAACTTGATTTTCTCGCTTTAGGGCAACAAAACAAGAGAACGTATAGAAAAGCAAACGTTCCCATCTCATGACATCAAAATGCATCACTTCCCTTGCTTTCTCTACCAAACCGAAAATCTCACCCTATTGCAAGAAGTGGTACTAGCTTCTGTGATTAGATTTCAAGTTAACGCCGAACTAGAATCCCTGAGGTCATTTTTTAAAGAACTGTCACGCGACTACCAAAAGTTACATACGACGCATATGCAGTTGCATGTTGAGCTATAAATACGAGTGCACTTCCTTTATGCCTCAACCAATAGGACCAGCGCCAAGTTTGTTCAACTGAACACAAACAAGAAAAAACAACTGCCAAACATCTCAATTATCTTCGCATATCCCATCGTTACTTCCACTAGATTACATCAAAGATATCTGTTAGTTCTTCGCAAGACTGGTTCCTGACGGCTTTCCTTTAAATTATCCGGATCTAGCTCCGCAAAGAGTTACGCCCTGGTAAAACATGACAAAAATACGGTGTTCTTTTCTTCTGTTTTTGCGTATTTACAACCATCCACGGAATAAAAAGGGCGAACAGTTCCTATATAGACTTCATTATTTATAACTCACTCACAGCTGGCTGAAGAAGAAAATTACGGTAATACCAAACCGTAAAATCACATCAGTCAATTACATATGACAAAAATATTTACCAACCTCAATAGCGACAACTTTATTAAGAGGTGAACAAACCCAAAATTGTCTTTACTTCACTTTGTCCACTGTGATTTGGAACGTACACGTTTAAAAAGATAAATCACCGATGAAGTTCTAAAATAAAATCAAACACAAAACAAAACTGCCGATACGAAAGTTAACTTTAAAATTCGCAAACACATACCTTGATTCACTTCATCTTGGATAGACAAGCGTTGTTTTACACTTTTGCTTTTATTACGTATTTTCTTCATGCGCCTCATCGCGTTATAGTTCTTTTACCAACTTCAGCAGCTTGTTTCCCGTTCCTTCCTGACAAGAAGCGAGGCGAGAATGACCGAGCAACTCCGAAGATAGTTTAACCACACGTCGTACTCGTAGGTCACTGTCAAGGCGATTCTGTACATCGTTGTTAGCAGAAGTGTATCCGCACGCAACCATTTTTTTTTTTTTTTTTTTTGTTAAAGAAATAACCTTGTAACTGAGGAAGAGCGCAAACGTAATTTATTTATAATGAATAGTGTTTTTTTTTTATGCCTGAATGAATTGTCGCTGGCGTTAACTTATTGCAATCTAAATTTTTATTTCGAATACAAAACAAATCAACTTCTGCATACCAGCTCTTACAGACCTTGTATGTACACTCATGAAAAACAAAATGGTATTCTGGAAATGTTGCATTTAATTTTTATTCGCTTTTCGTAACTTGGTGTATGACCGGTTCAAAACTTGTGACCGAGCGGCCGTAGCTCAGTTGGTTGAGCGCTCGCCTATCCTGACTGAGGTTTTTCCAGAGATTTCTTCAGTCATATCAGACAAATGCCGGGATAGGCCTTGTATCAGACAAATGCCTAGATACCCACACATAGGCCCTAAACGACTACATTCCAATATCCTTCTCTCTATTATCTAATCGACTTGAAACTTTCTACACTTGTATTTCCTTGGTAACAATGAAAAATTTTGAAGTTTGAAATCCACAATGGTCACAGCTCCATTTTGAATATTTCTGGACAGTCTCGCTCTAGAAATTCTGCTTGTTATATGTAGCTGCCTTGTTACGGAATACATACTGTTCTGTGTAAATTAAGCTGCCAAATCACTTTGCAAGCTCCTACCTTGTTTCCGTGGACAAAGCATCGGACTGAGTTCAAACCCGAGTTCGTATCCCGGCGGGTATAAGATTTTTTATTTCAAAATGCAGTTCTACATTTATATATATTGCATTTTTTAGATTCGGTGAAATTATGGGACCATGAGTTAGGTTCGGTTATGTCCTTTTCCACACCCAGTTCACAAACTGCGATGACGAGACATTCGTGAAATTTCTTACTCTCGATATAAACGCCTACAAGTCTGGAACCCGCAAAACTTCAATGTTTCACAGCATTGCCTAGTATTCAGGGCAATCCTCCTCTCCCCCCAAAAATCTTCAGCTACACACGTTTATTGTCATTCATAAGAAGTTGTATTAAACACGAACGCACTAAAACGACTTAAGTAAAAATATATAAGTTTTAAAAGCCAGGCTTTTATCAATTTCAATTTATTTATGGCCTTTAGGCATCTATGGCGGAGGCCGGGATAGTGTAGAGGAAAGGATATGAAAAGGAGTCGGCGAAGGCTCAAGGTGGCATTCCGCCTGGCCTGGTTAAGGAAAGACCCCTGGAAAAAACTCAGGAATGGTCGGCCACTGCAGTGACGTCGCGTATTAACGTTCACAGGAGCACGTGAACTGCCAACTATTTTAGAATTATTATTATTATTTTCGTTTCAGATTGTGTTTCTTATCGAAAGATTTAAAAACATACCACATTTTAAATTGTTACACTGAGGCATAGGTATACAGTTCGTTTATCAAGTTGTTATTACTCTCCAATTTGTTTCCCGTTCACATTTCGTTTGTGAACGCGTTGCCCCATATGCGCTTAACTGGCGTTAGGCCTAACTTATAACATTGTGTATATGGGACCTCGGCGTGCACAATCCTAGAGTGAACGAAGATAGCAGAAGAACAGGAGTGAGCACTGTTGCTAGCTCTCCTTGACTTTTTCACCCGTTCTCGTGTTTAAAATGTAATCAAATCTTCTGGCAGAAGCAAGGATAAACGTTCATTACATACCAAAATCGCAAAATAAATCGTTTATGGACAAATATATTAAACGCTTAAATAACATAATGTTGCATCCCTATTTACATAAAATTGTTTGAGTTCCAGTATCAGTAATAAACGAAGAGCTAATGAACAGTATCAAGCAGTTTGCAACATTGCGTAAACAATAAACAACCTTTTTTTTTTTTAGTGTGTCGTTCAACCAAAGAGTTATAGATAAGTTTGCTGCCCAGAAAAACAGAAGAATGGACTTCATATACAAATAAAAGTAAGAAGGATATATTTAATTTCTTCTTATTATTATTAATATTTTGTGTATGTATTTACTGTGAAAGACAATTTTCATTTGTATACTTTCGTGGAAAACTGCTCTGAGATACATTCGTCGCTGCACTGTCGAGCTTTTGAACCAGCATGCCTCAAAAAGCGAGATGATTCCTTACCAGTCCAACTACTTATTTTTGTGTGGAGTTCCTTTTCCATTTCTTAACTCAGTATATAGTGCAAATAAGTTCTATTTTCTATTTAGCACATTGAGAAATTGTTTCAAGCTATCAAACGATGTGTTTCTTGTTCTCGTATTTTCTTCGTTGCTTTTTGGAAATAAAAATTGGGGTTGTAACTGGAGTTTTGCACGGTTTCTACTATTTTTTACCGTAACAATTCATACTTGGGATAAGCTCGACAATTTGAGGGGGGGTGACAGCCCCGAAAAGGGGGTCTGGCGGAATCATTGGTTGTGAACTACCACCTTTCAAGCCCACGAGACGCCACTGGGCCACTGGTATAGAACCCAGAACCTCCCGAACGCGAAGTCAACTCTATACCAATTGACAGCCGTTCGGTAGGTTTTTAAACCAACAACTAGTAATTAAAAAGTTTCGTTTTTCATATACTTATAACTTTTAAGAATAACATGACTAAAAACAAAAGTGTGAGGTGCTCAGGGGATATTAAGATACCATATTAATGATCTGCATAGGTTCTAAGTTTTCAACACTACATTTTGTGCTATATATATATAGGGGTTGGACAAAAAATCTAAAAAAACACGTCATACAGGACACATAAGTGTGGCCCGCCACTGTACACAACGTGTTGCGGTTGCCGATCGTGTTTTGTTTTCAATGTGTCATGTGGACCTTCCTCTTCCGTCAGCAGTACCCAGTTCACCTGTGAGTGTCGTGGTGTGCAAGTGGTGCGGTAAAATGGGCGACCTGACAGACTTCCAAAGAGGCATGATCGTTGGTGCCCGTCTGGTTGGAGCTTCAGTGACAACAGTGGCGACCATTGTGGAGGTATCGACAGGCAGTGTCCAATGTCACGAGGGCATACACAATGCATGGGCAAACAACGTCTGCAAAGCGCAACAGTGGTCGAAAGACAATCCTGTCCGATAGGGACAGAAGGGTATTAAAACGGATTGTAGCAGCTAAAAAGCAGACCACTGCAATGCAAATTACGTCTGAACTCAATTCCGGCCTACAGAACCCGGTTTCATCAAAAACAGTGCGACGGGAACTTCATAAAATGAAAATTCATGGCAGGGCCGCGATCGCCAAACCTCTGGTCACAGCAGTAAATGCGAAGCGGCGTATCCAGTGGTGCAAGGACCACAAGGAGTGGACGCTTGATCAGTGGAAACACGTAATGTATTCCGATGAATCGACCTACACCTTGTTTCCAACAACCGGTCGTGTTTACGTATGGAGAACACCGTCGCAGGCCTATGATCCAGACTGTCTGCGCCCAACTGTAAAGCATGGGGGTGGTTCTGTTACAGTATGGGCAGTGATATCGTGGTTTTCTGCAGGTCCCATCATAGCCCTGCATGGAATGATGAATGCTAAGGCGTATGAGGCCATTTTGGGGGACCAGGTTCTACCCATAGCCCACACATTGTTCCCGGATGGTGATGGCATCTACCAAGATGATTTGGCACCCTGTCACGCTGTAAAAACGGTGCAATCATGGTTTGAGGAGCATGACCAGGAGTTATCACACCTCCCCTGGGTCCCACAATCACCAGATCTGAACATCATTGAGCCATTGTGGTCTGTGTTAGAAAGGCGTGTTCGGTCTCATTACCTCCACCATCATCCCTTAAGGAACTGGAGCATGTTTCGGAGGAAGAATGGTACAACATTCCACACACCACGATTCAGGAGCTGTATACGTCCATTCCACGTCGGATCCAAGCTGTTTTGGACGCAAAAGGAGGCCCCACACCATACTAGGTATGATTTTCACACTTTTTCAAACGTTTTAGATTTTTTGTCCAACCCCTGTATATATATATATACCTGAGAGCTAGAAGCGCGTAAGGCACAAATCCTTGTTTCTGACAAAAGAAAAACAAAACTAGTTCCTTTCATCCTGAAACTACATAACTAGTATACATAGACTTACTTATTTACATTATTATTATGTTTACAACGAGAATGAATCGAGCAACCAGTGCGCGAGTCCTTCCGAATGCTGTACAAAACTTCTTGGATCACGTTTTGACCAAGGTTGGACATACACGGTTCTAGCTCTCAGGTACAGATATGATGTTTACCGTCATTAGGGAATACTAAATATCGAATGAAGCGACGTAGTGCCATTTGAAAAAAATAAACATTCTACCAGGCTGGCAACACTGACAACCATATGACGTCGCATTTTACCTCTCAATATCCGCCATCTCAATACGAATCAACTGCCCAAAACCTACTGTACTTGAATGCCTCGTTTCTGATTTATGCGAAATAATTATTTTCCATTTGAAGGGAGTCGATTTGAGGTTCCAAGTTGGAAAGGAAGCGGAATTCGATCCATGTTTATATAAGTTTTTCTTCTTGTTTTGCTGTCAGGAATCACCTCCCGAAACTTTTAATTGAGTTTTGAATCACTCTGTATAATGTAAAAGTTGACTGTCCACCGTTTAGGGTGTAAGTAAGCCACTAGTGTGACCGAGAAATTGTGTCATTGTAACATAAAAGTGGCAACGCCTCAACGGATTGGTAATTCATGCACAATAGAATGGTTCCGCTTCGATCGTCACACTTGTTCTGTTCTTAAATTCTGTATGCAGAGAACTGCATAAAAATGTTCATCTAAAATCTCAAAATTTTGCGAAATTTGTTCAATATGGAAGCAATGGTCAATGACGTACTTTTTTCGATATTTACAGCCAGAGAAGTTTCAAATACCCTGTACATTGTAGTTACAAAGAGAACATAGAATAATAATGTCGTCACGCGATTGTTTTGTTCAGATCAAAGGACGGTATTGATATGTTCAAAGAGATTGATATCACATAGATAACGTCAACAGTGGAACAATACAACAAAAGAACTTCCGAATTCAAAATATGTTATTTTCATACAAAGAAAAATAGGTTGTTTCAAGATGTAAACAACGAAAACTGATGAATACAGTTAAAACTAGTTGCCTACGCCTAACAACAACATATGAAAAGAACGTGCCTGTTAACCAGGCTTCAACGTTAAGTATTCGAATAAGA
>JAGDQP010009910.1:13943-28859 GCA_022664845.1 Lepisma saccharinum
TCATATCGAGACATGGTAAAAGAAGAACATGTGAGAAGGCACTCTGAAAAGAGCCCCAGAGAAACAGTCAGAATGATTGGTCGATATATTCAAACCTTCAGGATCTTCAGAAGCCAAATGTCAAAAAAGAATACCAGCTGAGCAACCGTTCGGTTCATCTCAGATCAACTAGAAGATTATTGAGATAGTACACTTATCTAAAATTTAAACAATTCGTGGGAGGGAAAGTATCTGCGACGAAGGATAATTGGGGATGTGAAGTGTGACGAGGAAATACCGAAGGGAATAGCTATAGTAAAAGATGCGTTCACTTACACGAGAGATCTATTTTCATCTATAAACACAGAGCTGAGACAAAGATTAATTAAATGTTTAATACGGAGTAGCGTTTCTCAAGTGTGGCCCATCACGATTTATGATGGCCGTAAGAATATCCACGATATCTGCTCATCAGTAATGCAAGAATAGCTAGAGATCCATTTACAGGAATGTGCATAAACTAGAGTAACATTCGGTTTCTATTAATGCAACTGTGATTAGATGAACGAACGACGGCCTTGTTGTACGCAGTGTTGACAGGTGGAGGGAAAATTCCCGGAAAACGGTAAAATCTGACAAAAAAAAGGCGAAAGGGGAAAAAAATAAAAACCGTGAATTTTTTTGCAATTTAAAAAATCCATAAATTTTTTAAAGAAAACTTATAATTCAGGAATTTTTTACAAAATACGGGAAATTTTTCGGTATTTTGAGGAAAATATTGCGATGGGAACCTGACAACACAGCTTGTACGTGTGTAATTCATTGGATATTTTTCTGCAATATCAATCAAAAATCTAAAAAAAAAAAAAATCTTAAAAGTGTCAAGGTATTATTACAATTGTCATCCGGAGTATTTCCTGACTGACTACAGTGATTCGCAAAAGAGGCTTCAGCGCTCTTCATTTTGTAAAGAAGTGCAGAAATAAACTCACAGATGAAAATTTAACGCTACGAAAGTCTCACACTGAAGAAGAGAAATGAGAAATAATTCCTTCAGAAAATTGTTGTGTACCCTATATTTAATGAACACTTTTGTGACCAACCCTATCCATCGGCCGACTGACAAACAAAAGAAAATGGAGCTGCAGTAAATATACAAGCAATGACTGCTATTAGTTTAAGGAGTTCTTTGTTTTCGTTGGTGTTCTACGGAATAATTGGACAACAAGACGTTTTCAATATAGAAGCAACGCTATTAAACACGATCGACTGCTGTGAGATTTTATGGTTATTAAATCCTACAGAGCGGTGTTATTCATATGGGTTACTGCCGACCTCGTAGCCGTGTTGGTTAGGGCGCAAAGTCAGTGACTCGAAGGGATGTTTGTGATGTTCGGGGTTCAAATCCCGGCAGGGGCATGGATGTTTGTGATTGTGGAACGTGACGGATAATCGTGACGAACCGAAGTCAAAAAAGTACCTAGAATGGCCATACAAAATAAAGTTTACCAAATTTTGTTTTTATCATACGGCTTACTCGAACAAGTGGTTAAAATTTCTGAGGTTCGCTGAACCAGATGTTAAAATTTCTCCTTGCTAAAATTTATTGAGTTTTGTAAGTTACGACGACAACGAGAGAGAAAATAACAGCTGAGCAAGGAAATACGTTTTATTTAAAAACTAAAAACGTGTAACGGTTTCGCAAACTAACAACTTGGCTTCATCACACACATTAAATCACATAAACAACTCAATTTCTAGTGAGACAGCCATCTAGTTCCTGATTGGCCCCTTGCCAGCCAATCCCGTACCGACTACACAAAATGAATTTTTAATTAACAACAATCACTGATTCCCTCTCACCCCCTGTTCCTACTTCATCTAACCATACAATCCCAAAATAAGCCTTGTCCTGTAGAAATTACTTTAAAACTGATATAAGAAAATTAAGTAAAAAGAAAGATAGAAAAGTAAAAGGAACACTAAACTAAACATAATAATAAAATATAAAATAAATAAATAAAAAATCTACGTCATACGCAAAAAATACAATTTATATTTTAAGACTCCTTAACAACTTATCCCACTGTTCATCAATTTTATTCCCGAGTTCCAGTTCATCGCTCGCTTTTTCACCTTCCACTTCTATAAATCTTGCTTCTTTCCATTTTCTGACAATCCTTCTATATTCCTATCACAACACTTTCACTTCACTCCAATACACTAAATGTCCCGTGTCTCTTATATGTTTGTATATAGCATTTCTGTCCCTCTCCAAGCTAACATCATCTTTATGTTGTTTTATCCGCTCTCTTAACCTCAAAACAGTTTCCCCCACATAGCACATTTCACAATCACCCCTTTTTTCTCCATCCTTCTCCTCTTCTTCTCCCTTCGCTTTCCTCCTCTTCTCTCTTTCCTCCTCTTCCTCCAGTAACCTCTTGCTTCCTTTTCTGTACGTTGAAATACCACCCATCTTATTCAGCATTGTCTTGATCACTTCTGTTTCCTCTCCTATATTCTCTATCCCCACCACAGTTTCTTCTCTTCTTCTCCATTTTCTTTTTGTTCCGCTTTCTTCTCTTCCTTGCCTCTTCTTTTCTTCTGTACTTCAACATCTTATCATATCCATTTTTCTTTAACTGCTCATGAAAAACTTCTATGCCTTCCTCTGCTTTTTCTTTTTCACTGTTGACCTGTCTAATTTTTTCTTCCATGTTGCTTATGAAGTCTCTCTTCATCGAGTAATCCACATCACTCCTAGCATGGCACTAGTTCCCGGACGCATAACATTTTTGGTACCATTCCGTGTATATCTTTCCGTCCTTCTTCTTTATCATTATATCTAAAAATGCTATAATATTATCCTTTTCAACTTCTAACTCCAATTCTATGCCTTTCTCTTTACCTTCAATTTCTTTTACAAATTTCTACAACTGCGTTTGTGCGCCCTTCTGTATCCCCAAGCAATCGACAACTACTAAAAAAACACTAACTTGTCACCTCCTTTAACCGTACCTTCTTCTCCAATTCATTCATAGCAATCTCCGCCAGAATTGGACTCAACCTTGCCCTATGCTCAGCCCCTCCTTAATTCTGACCAACTTATCACCTATGGCACAATAACTATTCTTCCACATACCTCTCTAGAGCCTCATTCAGCCTTTCCCCACTCCAGCCATTAATCCTATTATCCTTCATTTATGTTCTGTTATGACCCTCACTGTTCTTTCTTCTTAAGCTCGGGAACATGGCTTTTAGATCTACACTGAACATGATCGATTTAGCTCTCATCTCCATGACCTCCCTCAGCATTCTTTTTAATTCCACGGAGTTCTTCAAACTAGCACTCTCCTGTTGCCCCCTTATCACCTCTGCCACTTTGCTCATCTTCTCTTCCAGGGGTTCAAACATATTGCCCCAACAATCTAACACTGGTCCTAATTTCACGTTCTCCTTGTGAATTTTCGGGAAGTCTTTCATCACCGGTATCCTACCTTCTTCGTATATTCCGCTTTTCTAGCCTTCTTTCGTTAGCGATACCATCACTTTTTCTTTTATTTCTTCGCACATATTTCTGTCTATCAATTCATAAGTTTCATCACAGAGTTCACTCGATTTTTCTTTGTACCAATTCTTTTCCATCCCTAGAATTCATCTCCTCCACAAGCACCTTTGTTCGCTTGTTGAACACATATATCTTTCCTTCTCCTTATGTTGTCCAACACACCGTACTTTCTTTGAAGTTGCTTAAAATATAAATTGTATTTTTTGTGTATGACGTAGATTTCTATATAATTATTTTAATAATTTCTATTTATTTATTATGTTTAGTTTAGTGTTCCTTTTATTTTTCTATCTTTCTTTTTACTTAATTTTCTTATACGTTTTAAAATAATTTCTACAGGACAAGGCTTATTTTGGGATTGTACGCTTAGATGAAGTAGGACCAGGGGGTGAGAGGGAATCAGTGATTGATGTTAATTAAAAATTCACTATGTGTAGTCGGTACGGGATTGGCTGGCAAGGGGCCAATCAGGAGCCAGATGACTATCTCACTAGAAATTGAGTTGTTTATGTGATTTAGTGTGTCTGATGAAACCAAGTTGTTAGTTAGTTGGCGAAACCGTTACACATTTTTAGTTTTTAAATAAAACGTATTTCCTTTGCTGAGCTATTATTTAATTTTATCTTGAGTTTATAAAAGCAAAGCTTTGATATTGAAAAGACAACGAGACGATTGTATTATCAAACAAGTAAAAATGCTACTGAAATGTTGTAGAGCTATGAAACAACAATATCTTTAAAAACAAATGATTTAACTTTTCGATTACTACAATTCACTTGCTTCTTGTTGCCTTTTTCAACTTTTTAAGACTTTAATATCTCACATAAAACCATTTTCGTATATCATTTACAATGCAGTAGACCTACTCTTTGCTAAACATCTAAATATTTGCTTTAAACAAAAATCAAGCTTTGAAGGCCCAATGTTAGAAACACCATTTATTATTGAATTTGCGTGTTCAATACACACTTTTAACACACAATACAAGGTATGTAGTAGTTGTCAACATCGGACCGTGAAAGTCTGATTTTTGTTTAAAACATATGTGTACGGCACGTGACGCTAGACGTTATTTAAATAAAATCTAAATTATTGTTTATTATTGTTGTTACCTCATTGCCAATCTTTTTATGGGGATGGGGTCGGCTGGATTGCTAACGTCGATTAGACGCGTGTCAAATTCTGAGTGAACGTAAATGACAACATTCTTATCCATCTGATCGAAAGAAGAAGAATAAAAGTTACGCAAATTATGTGAAGTGTTGAAATACAAAATAACACCACATTTTTCGAGATTTCGTTGATGAAGGAGAATCATTCTAAAGCCGACGTTTCCCAAACCATCAAACAGGCAAGAAAAACGATGGAAGTAGTCGCTGTAAGTTAAGCGGAAGTAAAAACGCATTTAGAACAACAAAGGTGCAGCTTAAAGGAATCCCCTCCTTACTGAAAATTTCTAGCTCATCTCATGACAGTATGATGGAAAATACTGTGAAAGGATGGGATGCAATGCCATTTCTAAAGGAATGGGATGCAATATCGTGGTTACACCAATGGTAAGGTTGCGGACTGTCAGGTCAAGAGGAAAGAAATGCCAGAGTGCTCACATTAAATCTGAATTTTGTTTATAGCCTTTGGCATCTAAGGCTCTGGCAGGGGAAAGGATTCGGGGTGTCAGCCAGGGTCTATGTTGAAGGTGCCATCCCGGCATCTTCCTGGTGTGAAGGAGGAAAAACCCTGGAAAAACTTCAATCAGGATAGTCGGTCGCTGTGATCGAACCAGAGTTCCCAAAGAAGCAACCTTGTAATCTCTGTCTCTTCTGTTATTTTCCTTTAGCGAAATATTTATTTTTCAATTAATTTTGGATATTAATATGGTAAATGGATTCATATTCATCTTTGCACTTTTTAATGCTGATATCGAATAACAACAATAATAATAATAATAATAATAATAATATGATAGTACGTTGTTAAATATCTCGAATAACGCTACTGGTGTTATATTTCCTTCCTCCTTTTCTCAAATTAGTGATTTGTGGCTTCTGGTCTTATTCTTATTTAGAAAGATAAATTTCGAACAATATTGGCCCTACGGACAAATTCACTGTAAATACGTATTTTTTAACTCCCTCAGTTTCACCAGGCGAATGCCGGGATAGTATCTCAAGAAAGGCCCTGGCCGATACCTTCCTCATCCTCTATCTAAGAGCTAACCCACCCCGGCCTGAGCCAAAGATGCCAAAAGGACTTTAAAACAATTCAAATTCAAATGAAAGTATCATTATGAAGAATTTTGAAATTTCATTGAAATGAGTTGTATTTATAACCTTTAGGTCGGGACAGGATTAGAGAGGATGATTTGAGAAGGAAGCCCTTAGTTTGACGGTACTATGCTGACAATAGCCTAGTGTGACAGAAAAATTGTGCCCAAGTCTCAGCTGAAATGGCCTGCCTTTGGGTTCAAATTAGGAAGGCAAAATTCTACTAACTGAGCTCCGGTCACTAGATCTTTATTTTATGTTTGACAACTTTATATGAGACAGTAGCAGAAGAGAGCGTGAATTGAGCGTAAGCTCATATGAACTTAGCGTGAGTTTGAGTTGAGCTGCACTCATTTCAAAAGTGAGTTTATTCAACGCTGCTTTTTGTTCATTCTTTCCTCACTACTCGCCTTGCAATACATCACTATTAACTCTAGGCTATCCCATCCAATCTTCTTGCACTACGGAGTACCTCAAGGATCAGTTCTTTCTCCGTTACTTTACATTATGTACGTTACAAAATGTTTACATTACTACCAAACATAATGCACCTTCTCAAGAAAAGTGACACAACTGAAATTTACCAAAAAAAAAAAGGGTGGTTAAAAAGCAAGAACCATTCCCATTTAATAAATATATCATAAACTATCGACATCAGTGGTTAGTAGATGGCAGAAGTGTGACCTTTCCACTTGAAGGATTTTAAATATACCTTTTTAAGTAAAACGTCCCTTCTTTCAACCTCCTGCAAAATTACCGGTATATCATTTTCAGTTGCGTCACTTTTCTTGAGAAGGTGCAGTAAGTTCATACCAATACACTGATGACAGTGCCTTTCTTAAAACTGGTCACTTCATAGAAACAATATTAACTTTACACTACAACCTGCCGTTGGTGTTGTTGATCACTGGTGGAAAATTGAAATTATCCATCAACTTCACAGAAGGCACACGCTTTAATCATCCTACCGCTTCACTGTAATTCACGTATTCATCGAAACCCTTCTGCATCAAAATAAATAATATACAAGTAATGCTTCTGCCAGAGTCATTCCCAGCTTTAAAAATGTTAGTTAAAAATTGATAGAAATCCGGCAAATCCCCTCCCAAAAGAGGAAATAACTGCAAACACGTACAGGACACCGCGGGAAGGGCGCAAGCCATAGTGCTGTTACCGCCCATACAATTCCTTTTATCAATATCATTACGTAGGACACCAACAGGAAGTATGATGGAATGAGTATAAATGGTGGGAAAATAACATAGGCGAACGTTGTAAGGCTTACAAGATTAAAAACTTGAATAAATCGACATCTCTGGACCGATATTAGTTTCTATATGCTTTTCGTTTAGGCATTTGCCTGCGTTACTCAGGCATGAACATACAGACATACTAATTTCTTGTGGTCCAACGTTCACTGCAGACCTAGTAATAACATTATTCAATGTTTCTTAGCGCAATCTTTGGGTTTCCATTATTATTCACGCTAATGAATAATCATTCCAATACAGTTCATGGAAAATAAGAAATGGCACAATTTATTTCTGAATTTACATAAAGAATCAAAATCATCGATCCGAAACAACTCTCTCATTCACTTATTAATTATTATTTTCCTCATTAACAATTCTCTTAGTCAAGTGTAGCTTAAATGAGAACTTCGTCGAACGAAACGAATACCCGAGCTTTATTTGCCGTTGAGAGTAAAACGGATCTGACTTAATAAAGAATGTACGCGCGACAAAACGAATCGAAACAATCAGCCGTCATTCGATAAGAGAAGACACATGATTTGATATTCATATGTATTGAACCGTTTCAGCACATGACTAGTTGGAAAAGTGCCCGTGAAAAATATCTGTGTCACTCAAGACAAAGGTCCTAACACGCAAATGTATCAATTAACATTTACAAAATGAAATGAAATTTTTACGCGTACTCTTCGCATAAGTCTTCTAAATACCCGCTACTCACAATTATCCATATCAGAAGCAGGACAATATGGCGGAGCATTCAAAAGGAAACGGCACGTTCTAAAAACATCTTTAAGAGCTTGTTCTGACCATATCACTAAAGATTAACATTCCAACGTAATATCCGAGAATACTTTTCTCGCCTCGAGGATAAAAAAGTTAATGTTCTTTTCTGGCGTTAGCATTACAAGGAAAGAAAAAGCATATTATACTGAGTCATGTACTTCCCAAACCTTAACCATTATGATCTTAATAAAGATGTCAGTTTAAATTTATGAACATGGGAAATCTTACCGTCATTAAAACGGACAAAAAGCTTTGTTTATTAGCACAACAGTAATACAAAGAAACAGTCACAGTCATATAGTCGAAGAGTATTTCCTCTAACAAGGGTATTTGGTGAACTGTTCAGTCGATATAGATATGACGAATATGCCAAATGATAGGACATAATATCCTTACTTTAACAGCTAAAATATTAGCTGCCACAACTTTGTGTTAGCCTCGTAATAAATATGAAAAATACTATACAGGGTGGGGCCATACTGTACAAAACAGTCAAATAAAATAAAAAATACGAGACAGACATGAATGAAATGCCGCTGAACATGTTATAGGCGAAGGGAAAAATGGAACGGACCATACCACGTTGCCAGCGGCCATGTTGAAATCCGCCATCGTGGATTCAACTTCAAAATTTTAGGTAGGAAGGGATGTGTGTGACATATCAACTAGCACTAAAATTTCCTCGGGAATTCATAACTGTAGTTCGTTTCTGTCTATCTCTAACGGATTGTGATATCTGTAACGGTTTTTCCGTTATTGTTCCGTTCACTAATTGAAGATGGTCCTCACGAAAGCTAAATGCATAGACATTGTTCTGATGTCAGGTGAACGAAGTGTGCGCCATCGCAAATGATTTCAACCATCGCCATGCTGAAAGGAATAATATCAAAGTTGCTACCCTCCTATCCTTCGACCCGACAGTTCACCAACCTCCCCGCACCATTTGCATATGTTTCATGTTCCTTTACGAAAGTGATAAAAAATGATTTGTGAAGCGTTGTATGACACTGATATGGTGATTATGTTATCAGGTGGTTAACAGGTAGATAGAATGGTAGGCGTGGCCCAGCTGAGTGGCCACCACGATCCCCTAACCGGCCTCCTATGATATTTCTTTGTACGGTACTTGAAGGCTAATATGTACCAATGAAACTTAATGGTGTTTCTTACTCGAACAGGGGAATCACTGACAGTGAGGTATGTGCATTGTGCATGTGTGCAATTATCATCTGACGTGCTTCGTAGGGCGCACGACGACGTTTGCGGAAGTGCTTCAATGAGAACGGCGTCCATGTGAAACATGTTTTGTGATGGATCTTGTGGTTCACAGCTGGTCTCCATATGATGAATGTGTTTGTTGTGGTGTTACAAAGTGTGTACGGCACGTAATCCTTTCTTTCGGAACAACCCGCCAAGTTCAAAACCAACCCTAATTTCGTTCATAACTGCAACATGGTTACAGTTATCGTAAATTGCATTCCACCATTCAATTTCTCCTTGCAAGAGGATGCCATTTGAAATTTTCAAGTTGAATCCAAGATGTCGGATTTCAACATGGCCGCCGGCAACGTAGTATGGTCCGTTCCATTTTCCCCTTCGCCTATAACATGTTCAGTGGTATAACATTCCTGAATGTGTCGTATTTTTTAATTTTATTCGGCTGTTTTGTACAGTATGGCCCCACACTGTATAGTATCTTGCATATTTATTACGAGGCTAACACAAAGTTGTGGCAGCTAATATTGTAGCTGTTGTAGTGTAAGCAAGCATACTAAGGCCTATCATTTGGCATATTCATCATCTCGATATCGACTGAACAGTTCACCAAGTTCCCTTGTAAGTGTCAGAACTACTTTCCACGAAAATTACATTTATAGGAAAGACAGGCAGCTATGGCCTAAGCTTGACGCATGTCTCGGGAATAACGTCCCTAGAGGAGTACTATTTCGGGAGGCTCGAACATGAGAACCTCCTCAGTGTCGATGCAAAGACCGCGATCGTAACCACTGGACCACGTGGACTGGATAGTTGCCTTTAAAAAAAAATCTTAAATCTGTTTCACAGAAATCATCTTTACTGATTCTAAGGCCAAATGTCAAGTTAAATGTCAAAAACGCGAGTCGAATAGCTCTGAAAGAGACATGAAGAAAATATGGGATTTACATTTTTCCATTCTATTGCACAATATCGCTTGGAATTAATAAATAAATATTCATATCAAGTTGTAAAATGAACGAGACACATAAAACAAAGTACAATAAATGGGTGCATATACTAACACGCATAACAATAAAAATGCAAGAAAGTGATCAAGCTGTGTAACAACAAATAAAAAATTCTGTAATCAATTATAGATATTCAACAGAAAAACGAATGAAAACCACTCGTGAAGTTGGTAGACGAACTGTCGATTGTTCTTGCCCCGTTCGTTGTTTCTTCTTAGAGACGCAAGGAACAAGTTCAGAAAGAGCTTTGTATGAAAATGTTTGTATAAGAAAAAAATAAGCAGACTATCATCGCGAACCTTCAACGAAGACAATAAAAATTTATATTAGTGATGTAGCCTTTTCATTAGTATTCCAATTTCAAGTATCATAGGCCAATTTCAAATTTTGATTTTACTATATTAATCGCAATATAAACATGGGTTGAGGCAGGACTGTGTTTTCTTTATAAAGGTGACAATAAATTAACATATTGAAGGAAACAATTCATGCTTTTACTGCTGTGATATTACGAAGATTACCTCTTTGTAGAAATGCTACTCGAAATTGGAAGTTTCGTTTTAAAATATGGTAATAAGGTACTTGAGGCGAATAAGGCCCGGGGAAAAATAAGGCCCACTTTCAAAAAGATAGTAAGATCTTGGAACTTGATTACACTGTTGACCTTCATCCTTCCAGACTCAACGAGAGGGACGTTTCGGCGCCGATAAATTTATTGTGGGTTGAGACACAACACACGAAGCTGTCTAGTCTGTGATTGAGGATATTTTTCTTAAGCTTTTTATAAGAACTGTTTTGTAGATAAGTGCTAGTTTTGTTGTTTGACGTAAAAATGCATATATATATATATATATATATATATATATATATATATATTCAATATATAAAGAGCAAAGGCAACAATTAAACGACGTATTTTTCTCTTGATGCAGTACTTCAATCAACCATTTTTATTTCAAACTTAAGTAGTAAAAGTGGATTTATCTTAAGTCTGTAGTAAGAGAAAACTAACCAAGAGTATATTCAATAATATTTATTGAATAATTGAGAGAAATTACACTATTCTATTCAGAACACACCCTCATAAACATACCGCTCATTATAATAGGATGTTTGTGAAATACTAAATGTATTCAACTATTGTAGTATTTTACAAATGTTAATGAATATTCAAGGTAATGTATCCACGCAACAAACATTGAGTGCACCGATTAATAGTTTGAATGTAATTTGTAAGGTCTTTAGGCAACTTTGGCTCAAGTCGGATGGATGATGATGGGATGATAGGTGGAATGAAGAAAGTGGCAAGAAACGGGAGAACCCCGAGAAAACCCAAGCACACGATGTTTGTCCACCACAAACCCCACATGGCATGAGCAGAGGTCGAACCGACGACCCAATGCGCCAGAGGTGAGCGCTCTACCATGGGATAGAACCATTCAAAATTCTCTTCCAGACAGACATAAACTGCTGACACATCCTGTGCACGTTACTTGTACTTCTCGGCTACAAAACGAAAAATGTCTACAGGAAGTGTAGATGGATTATAATTAACCATATTGAGGAAATTTTGTTTCAAAATATCTTATTGTGTAACTGCAATAAGACTACCAACTATGTGTACGTCTAGAAAAATAACACTTTCTAGCTGATACATGCATGCAAGCATCTTGTTGAAGTTAAGTCTCGAAAAACTTCGCATTCTCAATGAAGGCAAATTCACATTCCGTTCTATTCATATTCAGTATTAGCTTGTTGACATAGGGATATTATTTCACACCGAGGTTTATAACCTGGAAGTTTCCATTTCCGACTTGATAGCTTTTCATCCACAGGATATAATACAAATAAAACAGAAGGAAAAAAGCACAATCTACGCAGCTTTTCCCCTTAGCACATCTGATGTCGCGTTAAAAACTCTATAAAGCTTAAATGCACGTGATAGTGTCAATGATACCATGAACTGAGTCATAAAACGACAGTTCTGCAAATTATATACACAAGTTGACTGAGTCACTTCGCATGAGCTTCGTCCAATACAACTACCAAACAACCTTGTTGACTGGTGAGACGAAGATTCGACAATTCCAATTTGGAATCTACCGATATATCGGTATCGGTATCAGGAAATAGATACGCATGTCCTACATGTTTTGTAGTGTTCTCCCGTCCAGATGATTTTGAAGACTGAGAAACTGACAGAAATCTGTAGGCGCAAGGTTCGATGAATAAGGCGGATGAGAAATTTTCGCCCATCCAAATTTCTGCAATTTCCCAAACATTATTACCTTGCCCTGTTTGGGAGGTCGTTGTATCCGTAGATCAGCACATCTTTACGACTGGCCAATACAGGGCGTTTGCCCAGCAAAGCAGCTCGTAGCCGGAATTTTGTAAACCCTCTCTGACATTTGCGAACATCAAGGATCCTGTTAATGTATACGGCATTGATGTTTCGTGCTGCTACACTCGCTGAATGTCCCTGATAAAACTCATAAGGCATAATATGTCACTTCCACTCAACTTGCTGCAGACCGATCTCGTTTCTTGCACGGATCACAAATGAACTGTCATAAACAATGCTAGTCTCGCAGTCTCGGTATAATTCGTAATTTGCCGATCGTATTGGCGTCGTTTCCACGGCTATGCTGAAAACATCACTCATGGAATGAATCAATTGAAAGAAGGGTGTCCCATGTGGATGAGTGGTAACGCTCGCTATGTTGTAATAAAGGGATCCCGGGATCGATTCCCGGCGGGGAGACAAGTGGTTCGGAGCCCACGTTAAACTGTAGGTCCCGTCCTTAGAAGCTTACCAGCTCGTTTATGACGTTAATAACAATTCAGTCAATCAATAGAAAGAAGGATGCAGAGACTGATGACAATATCAGATGAGGCAGACCTAATTGCGAATAAATTGGTCTGCAACTGAGACACGCTCATCTGGTCATCATTTTCTCTTTACTTACATAGGCCTCCGGTGTGCATTCAGTGTGACGAAAATATTTCTAAACTCACTTAAATATAATAGTAATGCCACAAGTTCAATGAAGTTAAAAATTACGAAGAGACTATTTATATTTCATAACATGAAAGGGTAAGTAAAATATGCTGTTCTAGTAGCTCGATCTTTATTTAAAATTAAAAATAATGGATTATGTTGATTTTTTATGCGATACATGTCTTTTAGTCTCTGAATGCACCGTACGCTAGATTAATTTGTCACAATGGAGGGACCGAGCGGCCGTAGCTCAGTTCGTAAACGCTGGAGGGCGCTCATCCTGACTAAGGTTCTTCCTCAGTCACACCAGAAAAATGCCGAATGGTACCTATAAAATTAGGCCCTGGCCGACATCCTCTCCCCCCACTCCACCCCCCGGCCTGAGATGTCTAACTAACTAACTCTATGGCTTATGGAACTCGTAAGTTCATTGCCGCAGTAACAAACGTTCGCCACTGGATTCTATTCTGGGCAATATCAAGCAGTTTTCATCACGAACACCTACTTCTCGAAGATCTCTTCTAATATTGTCCTCCCAACGACGTCTCGGTCTCGGTCTGGCCTCTTTCCATCCGGTATTCCAACCAGGATAAAATATAATATTCGTTTTCCCCCCATCCGAACTACATGGCCTGCCCACCTTAGTCGTCGCGATTTCATTACTTTTACAACATCTGGTGAATCGTACAGTCCGTGGAGTCCTTCATTATGCAGTCTCCTCCACTCTCCAGTCATCTCGTCGTGTTTCGGCTCGTATATCTTTCTCAAATCCTTATTTTCAAATACACGTAATTTATGTTCATCTGCTAGGGTCGTACTCCAAACGTAAAGTATTACAGACAGAATAACCGTTCTGTATATTTTCAATTTCAATTTCCTTGATATTAGTCGCGATGTTAGAAGTTTTTGGACTGAATAGAAACATGCGTTCCCGATACTAAGCGACTTTTTATTTCTTCCGTGACCTCATTTTTTGCTTGTTACGTATGCTCCCAAATATTTAAATTTGTTTACTTTCTCTATGACCTCATCCATAATTCTTATGTTTTTATTTCCTTCATTCCCTGTGTTTCGGCTTGGTATCATGTATTTTGTTTTATCTATGTTTTCCTGTAGACCTATCTCATCGCACGCTTCTACTAAGACATCGGTGTTGCTTTGTAGTGCATCTATCATATCGTCCCCTATTAAATCTACATCATCCGCGTATACAACCAGTTGATTCAAACCATTCAATGATAGTCCCTTTTTGTCCCCTTTAATTTTTAAAATCGCATATTCTAACGCAAAGTTAAACAGTAGTGGGGTCAAGGCATCGCCTTGCTTCAATCCGTTGCGAATCTTGAAACTATCTGACATATTATTACCTATCCGTACTCTGCTTATGGGGTCGTTGAGACAAATCTTCACTAGTTGAATCATTTTTTTCGGAATTCCAAATCGTATCAGGATACTGTATAACTTTTCCCTTTTGATAGAATCATATGCTTTCTTAAAATAAATGAATAGCTGATGAACCTCCCATTATATTCCCATTTCTTCTCCAAAATTTGTATCAAGGCAAAAGCTGGTCCAACGTGGATCTATTTCTTCTAAATCCACATTGGTGATCTCCAATTATTTCATCTACGTATACACTTACGAGTGTTAACAGAATATTACTTAATACCTTGTAACAGGTTGGAAGTAACGAGATTCCTCGGTAATTATTACAGTCCGATTTATTGCCTTTCTTTGTAAATCGGAACTATTATTGAGGTTTTCCATTCCTTTGGGAGCTCCTCCTTTCTCCATATAGCACTTATCAATTTATGTAGTTCCTTGATTAGTGCCGTTCCTCCTG
>JAGDQP010009910.1:29259-57446 GCA_022664845.1 Lepisma saccharinum
GTATAGATCTCGTATGTTATTTGTCTTCCCGTTTTCCTCTATCTCCAAATAAAATTCAGTTCAATCGAAATCCGTGAGGATTCAAATATGAGATGATGCGTGACGTCGACCCTTCTGACTGAGATTTTCCTAGCTTATTTCCTCAATCACACAAGGCTTTTACAGGGATAGCAACTTCAAAATATGCCGTGCCCAATTACATCCTATACCCTCTCCTTCCCCAGTCGGAGCCAAAGATGTCTAAAAGTCATAAAAACAATTCAACTAGGCACATATTAATTTCTACATTACTCAGATTTCCGAGAAAGACTCGATGTTATCGCAAAAAGTGCTTGATAATTTTGTAACGTGTACTTCATCTTACCATGTTATCTTACGGTTTTGCTTTTCAGCATTCTTCCTAGAACTTACGTATTATTTTTTGCTGCTTGAACACATGTAATTAAACCATATCGAATTCATTATTACACTGGTCACGACCTGCAAGCCTTGGATATACGATATCTCATTTAGTGACGTAAATTGAAATCAGCTATTAATCTATGAATACATTTATCTTACTCTCAAGTAGAAATGTTTTGCTGAAAAATATTTTATTGACAATAATTCTCTTTTAATGCTGCCAATTAAAGAACGCATACTGCACTAAATAGCATGTTCAATTTCTTGAATGCGTTTAAAACAGGAATTCGATGAACAATTACTCTAACTCACATTACGATAACAAACTCGATGGTGTAGTTACGTTTAATTAACCGGAAAGATATATGGTAAAATTTCTCAATATATGTTTCAACTTTTATTGTTAACGATGCTATCACGCTATTGTATTCTACACTCACATCCCAAAAGACGTAAGATACGTAGGACGCTCTGAACTCTGACGGAGTGCAGCAAGTTCACATGCCATCGATTCCACAAGATGACCAAAGAGAGAGATGCTGAGCTAGGGGTGGTCGGTATTACGATTTTCATATCGACTTTCGGTATGTTTTGGATACCGACAATTATCGATATACCGAAATATCGAACAATATCAAAATGCTGAAAAACAATTATATTGAGCGATGTGGACGTATGTATTTAGGGGGTTGGCCTGGACCCCCACGCCGAAATGCCTTTTAATATGCAAAAAATAGTATAATTTTAGGCTTAATTATATATATATATATATTTAGGGTACTTTTCACACCCAGACCGACTTTGGAGTTGGACCCTCCAATCCACTGACCCCTCCGAAATTAATTTTTCAATACCTGTCTAGAAGTACTGAATGGCACCGAACGATATCGAAATATCAAAAATTGAAAATAGATGACAACAGGCAAGAACAAATCAAATGTGACTGCGGGGAAAAGGTAAAATGAATTTCATAGAGGCATATCCGAAGATCCGAGTTTCGGATCTTCGGGATTTCGGATACCCGGTCCGATAAATTCGTGCGATTTCGATCGCAGATTCAAAGAGCCAGTATTCGGACTTCGTTATCATGATACCGAGCCGCTGTAGCTCGGTGGTAGAGCGTTGGCGTATCATTTGGGAGGTAATGGGTTCGATTCCAACGGCCGACCATCCTGACTAAAGTTTTTCCAGAGTTTTCCTCAGCCACACCAGGCAAATACCCAGATGGCGCCTTTAACATAGGCCCTGGCCAACACCTTCCCGAATCCTTTCCCTTCCTCTATCCCGACCTGAGCTTTAGATGCCACAAGGCCATAAATAAAGTTCGTGCGTGGGTTTTCTAAGAGTTCTTTCTCTCGTTTCCTCCCACTTTATTTATTCCACCAATTCTCCCATCATCATCATCAATTCGGCCTGAGTCAAAGTTGCCTACATGCCTTAAAATTAAAATACATCTACAATCATCCACAAGTCAACAACTAACCGTTACCAGCAGGCCTATACAACTGCCTCGCGAGAGGTCTTAATCATAGATAGATGCATGTGCTTGCAAGGATCAACTTAGAACCCAGCGAGAATTCTTACTAAGCCATAATCCTATGGGAAATTTTAGTTTTTAACGAATTATGTTACAATTTCCCATTTAGCAGGAGTCGGCATATTTTTGACGACTCCGACTCCATCCAGGCAATAATTGCTTTCGACTACACAGCCCTGCTTGCAACAAGGAATTTCATCAGAGTGCATTTTTTAAAACCAAATTGTTGAAAATACCAAGAAGATGCTGTTGCCATCTTCCAAGATATCCATTACCATTGGTCTCACTTCTGTTAAAGACTCCTCCTGAAGTACATGTGTGTAATCCACCTCAGCCTTGTTCCTTCTCTTCTTTCCTTTTTTGTCTTTTTATCGTCGAAACAACCACTGGCACTTTCTGAACCACTCTGACAGTCTGCTTCACCTCTTCTTCCGTTTGACGTTCTGTTTCCGGCTATTGGTGCTGTTTGTGTAACTCGACGTTTAATATTTCTAAATCTACTGTTTCTACTGGCTGTAACTCTACCTCCGAACCTTTGATTTTCATGTCCAAATTACATATTACATCCATCTTAATCTCAAGCATGACGAAATACTGATTCTCTATCGGTCTGTTCTTCTATAGGTAGGAGCCAAAGGTTCATCGTACATAACACCATTATTTTCCTCCACGAGATTTTCATAGCAGCCTGAATTCTGTTATGAATTTTGTTTAAATGCTGTGAAGAAACCATATTCTTTTGTCTAATCTCTATCGCCAATTCACTCATGGTAATTCATCTTTGATACTGTTTCATTTCGAAGAATACAGCTAACAGGTTACCACGATAGCCCATATTATTCGGATTTAGAGTGATAGGCTTCTCGGCCCCATCAAACTTCTTCTATCACCGTTAATGTAGAATCGTTATTCATACATAGAGTGAACTGATTATGCCTCACATATTGAACACACACCCGATCGTTTCTAATAGCTGATATGAAAGTGACTTCAAATGTGAACCAGAGTCGAATATAAATTCCACCATCTGTGAACCCTTCTGAACCTCTAATAAAGCCACAGTAGATTGCAAATCAAAAGCTGATAACTAATGAGGAATACATGGTCAACAAATCATAGACGAAAATAGACTGCAAACAATCCTGTTTACATTCATCATCCCGCATTTGACTTATGTGTGATGTATTTGGTGAAAATGTTGTTGACTTATTCCAAAAAGTAAATGCAAAATGTCCCGTTTGGATACAAGAAAAACACCTCTGAGTAGTCGCTCTACGCTTTGTCTTTGGAACGAAACGTATGGCATCGTCCACAAGGTTTTTGTCGTGGAAACCTAGCTCATGAAAACTGCTTGGAATCATATGTAGAACTTTCATCTCGTGGGTCAATACGCTGTATGTGTAGATTGTCAGCTGTTTTGATAATCAGCTTCCATATTAACTTGTTTCTATCAAGGCTGCTATGTATATATAGTGCTATTTTCGGAAGTTAATTTTTGTTCCGATAATAATCGTTTCCGGATAGCATTATCTTTGAGATCTACATCAAATTGATTCCGTAGCATGACCTCTGCAAAAGTGCCATAATCACATCTAACTGATGTTTTAATGCTATGACAAATACTGCAACTTCTTGCAAGTCATCCTACCAAATCATATGAAATTTGTATCCTTCAACAATTTCAGAATATTTCGGACCAAAATGCTGTATCATTTGAGCCTTTGTTACCTCAAATGATTTATGTCCCAATAGATCTGGAGCAAATGCATCTTTCATCGGTGGTAGAACCTATCGTAGACAATAATGTATTCGCCTTACGAGGTTCAGTTATACCTTGAGCCATATAGACAGTGTTCGACTTGTTATAAAATTCGAGGGGAGGGGGTCCTAAAACTAGTGGCTGCTGGCTAGTTTTGGTAAAATGACTAAGATTTTATCCCTGGTTGGGTTGATATTCGGAATCAACAACCGGGGATGAAATCCTGATGAACCAGGGAAAATCCCAGGTATCCCCCTGGACAAATCGAACACTGCATACAGAAGTGCTCGAATCGTTCGAAATAATTTTCGATATTCGTAATGTTGATCTGAAAGGCTCTAACGAAAACAGCGAATTCATCATCTTCTCTTAACTTCAAACTGCGCCACTGCTGAAAAATCTACGTATGTACTATCACTAAACTCCAGTCGTTATTACAGTTGGAAACCAAGTTATCTTAAATATCATTACCAAATGGAAAGCGAACACGATGAAAGATAGAACTAGGCGTACCATAAAAGAATTAAAAGGCATGAGCTATATACACCAATTCATCGAATTGTTCCTGTTCCATAACATCACAAGACTATTCTGATCGATTCTTACTTATAAACTCAAATGGTACAACTATCTTCCGTTTATGTTCCTACAACCATTATTTACAGTATAAAAACGACATCCAAGAGGTCGTTAAAAAAGTCAACAGACATACAAAAAAATCACTAACATAAAAGACTTTAATAAACAAGGTTCTTAAAGCCTTTTTGCTTCAGTGAATGAATCAAACCCTTAATCTTTTTACGTACTTCTATGCACTATTGCATCAAGCTGAAAACACAATTCCCAGTACCAGTTTCCTACAGCTATTCGGTGTGTGGGGGGAAGGGTTCAATACAAGTACGTGAATAATTAATTCATAAGATATTGTTTGAACTCTTTGATGAATATGTGGCTAGGAGATATTTAGTTGGCAGGATTGACAGAAGGGGGCGCTAACCAAAATAATAATAATAATAATTACTTATTCTATGGCTTACGGAACTCGCAAGTTCATCGCCGTAGTAACACACGTTCGCCATCGGGTTCTATCCTGGGCAAGATCAAGCCGCTTTTAATCACAAACACCTACTATTCGAAGATCCCTTCTAATATTGTCCTCCCAACGGTCTCTTTCCCTCCGGCTTTTCAACCAAGACGGAATTTAATCTTCGTTTTTCTCCCATCCGAGCTAGATGGCCTACCCATCTTAGTCGTCGTGATTTTAATAATAATAATGATAAAATAAATAAATGTTTGGAAACCTATAGTATAACCAAATTTGAACTTACCATTCTCTGTTAAACAGCATTTTAACATATGGGATTTGAAAAATAAATCTGCACTGTTATATTTACAAAAGGTTTATTAAAATGAAAAATTAGAAGTAAAGAAATTGCCAACCCAAATAACATTTCTTTACGGCCTTCGCTCCATCGGCGGGAAAGAAAATGTGCGCAGTAATAGCCAGGTTAGTCATTTTTCTTCTTCATCAAACGAAAAATCCATCATTAATTTACACACTTAAGCAATAAAAAAAAAAACTGAAATTGGCATAGCTGAAAAAGAAAACAATAAACCATTGACTTTTTACGACTTCTTGGATTTCATCAAGCATTTCACTCAACATCATGTGAGACTTGTTTTCTGTTTATCTTCCGCCTTTAACAAGAGTACTCACTTATTACTTTATAGCAAAGTGAACTACCAGCAACAATGATGTCACACGGCAATACTTCGACACGCATATTAGAACAGTCACACGACACAAGAAACAAAAATATCCGATCAAATGTCCATTCAATTATAGTACCTGATAACACCAAACAAAACAAAAGAAAAAAATCACTTCAAGAACTTAAAAGATAAAAACGCACTGACTCAGCAAGGAGTTTCCATTATTATCTTTAAATCATGACTGACATGTTACTATGTTTATAGAACTGGCGTCGATAAAAATACAGTCTGACAAGCCGCGTTTCTAAGGATAAATAGTTGAGCTATAACATTTATAATATTTCTGAAACAAGGTGAAAATTTCGTTAATTTAATTGGCACAAACAATACTACATTAGTAGAGAAATTAACAGTTATGATGATTGGAATTAAGTTAACTTTTAAAAATCAATGTTCATTGACTACCGTAACGTGCCCTAGACTTAGTGTTACTGCAGAAACCAATTTTGACATACGGTATCTATTACTGGCCATGGGTTCTGAAAAATTAAAGATAGATTAGTCCATAGTTAGAGTCTCATTTGATATCAGCCAGGTTCGAAAATCTTGTTGACGCAGCCCGGATTTCTTTTCTTTAATGTAATAAATACAGATTCCTCTCAAAGAACAGAAGAATGTTTTTCTATCTTTAATGCATACGGTTTGGCGAGGATACGTCAGTACATTGGACACATATATCGTAACTCTTTTAAAGCGACATCGGTTAAAACGACATCTCGCGTATAGCGTCAGGTATTCTGTGGTACCAACATATTCCTCATAACCGCATAAACCTCGGTTACAACGACACCATTTTTCCAGTCTCTTGGATGTCGTTATAACGGAGTTCTACTGTAATTATATTTGATACGAAACAAGACAAGACAGAATTAGAGATCCAGGTTTGTGAGTTTCGAGCCAAGACCAAAACATCAAAGTATTGGCTGATATAAAATAGTTCATTCGTCTTGAGACGCTACCCTAACGGACTGTCACCATGAGAGGTTCACATTGGAGAACGTGAATCATTTTAGCGTTTGTATTTATTGGTAATTTATCATCAAAGAAAGTGAGCGCAGCTAACTCTTCAGCTAACAGACGACCATCAGCCTCCTCAGAGCAGCGTTGGCAATCGAAATTTTCAGTCTCGTATTGTTGGAGGTTCTTCAACAGAAGCAGATCATTTGAAGGCGAATCTTCAAACAGAATCTCAACAAAAGTTGCTACATTCTATCTCAGCAATTGCTACGAACCCTGTGCTTCCTCTCCTTACATCAACGGAAACTGTCCCTTGGACATGACATTTTGATTCCATAAATGGCTTTCAGCATCCAGGGTAAGGTTCAACAAAAGTAATTAATATTTCCAGAAGTTCTCTGTAATATTCGTGAGGTTGATTATGGTTAAGTTAGGCCAAAGCAAAAGTGATTACTTTCTCTTTAATGTTGGCAATAGCACTGGCAGTGTATCAAACTCATCATCCCAATTCAATTCTCTATTCAGCCGTATCCAGTGATACCCAATGAACATCAAATTCCTTGAAATTTTGAGATGAATTAAAATTTCTGGGTTTGCTGATGAAGTTATGGTGATAGAGCTGTCCGTGCCGCGTCGAATATGTTATGTCAGCAGGGAAGGTAGATAAGGTCTTCTTTAATTTCTGTTCCATCAAATCACATGGTCCATTTTTTTGTCCAGTATTTAGGCTGTAATGTGAAAGCACATCCCTTTCACTTTCTCCACAAGATTCCACAGTTCCAAGGTTAAGACAACAGCTGTGTCCACGCAATCCAGCTCTTATCTACTTCATCACCTGCAACTAAAATGGCACAACAATCATCTGCTTGATTTCCAGTAGGATTTGATAACAGCTTGCTATTCCAACGCACCAACATCATTTATTGGATTGAGACTGCTTTTATACTTTTGTTTCCCTTTCCTTAATGCGACTGCAGTGAATTGAAGATCGATTAACGAAGAATGTGATTTTTTTTAAAAAAAAACTGTCGGTCGCTTACCTTCACACGATTCAGTGCAGCTGCCAATCCTGGACTAATAAATTATTCCTCCATCTTTTCCCAGAAAGCTTTTTCAACAGATGTGAATTGAATTCTACTTAAAACAGGTTCACGACCCTGATGATTACCTCTCGATATTGTCCGAGTCCTGATGGAAGATGAGGATAACCCGTGATTTGGTTTCTGTTTCCTTCCAATTCTTCCCAAGATTTTCTTTATATTTCTTCCCCCGCTCCCTTGTTTTAGTTTCCCAGAGACATTATCAGCTCCTGCCATCGTTTCTCGATGTTCTTTTTCACTCTGAGTCGAAGAAACTCGATATTCTAGTTATATCATATAAAAGCTTTTTTGAGTTGTTGCTGAAAGCATTTTTCGTTTTCAAACTAAGTTTTGGATCTTTTCTTCTTGTTACCTTTTCCTTCAGTTTCTGTAAGTCATTGAAGATACCTTCAAGAGATGAAATTAAATGTTTTCGAAAGCGAGTAGGAACCAGTGCTTAAGAGTTCTCAATCCCAACTCCATTCGTTGCTCTTTCTCCAACGGTTTTTCTTTTCATAAATTATTAAAAAGAAAAAAGTCATAATCTTACTACCAGGTATTTCAGATGACCGATTGTCTTCATTAGCCATACATTCATTGTTTTACGAGTGGCGGATCTAACATTAACCATTTTTTCACAAACGAGAAACCTAAAACTAGTCCCTCTTCAGCCTCACTTTACATTAGGAAAAGAAGTTATGGTACTTTACACAGAGTAATCAGGTGTTTTAGGTATTCTACACATCAAAGGTGTAATGACTTTGCAGAGAAAATCATAGACAGTGTTAATTTGAATATCAAAATATAGATTGGAAAACCCATAGCATTGAATCTGTATGATTAGGAAAGAGGCACACCGAGAGAAAAAGAATCTTGATCTTTAGCTTACGATTACTTTTTTTTAAAAAAAAAATATTTTCTTTTGCCTGCGTAGCGATGTGTGACACGTTCTACCTCAGGCTGCGCACTTCTGTAAATGCGCCTAGTTGCAATATTTAAACGCTCTCTACAATGAGTGCTTCTGCTTTCCTCTGCTTAGCATTGTGGCATATTGTGACTTGGCAGGCCATAGTATCACACCTAATTATTATTCTAAACTGACCAAATTTTACCTGTCATCAAACAGATTCAAAACATGCCCCATTAAATTGTCCAAAACTTAAAAATAATGATAACCACCCTATTGTGTATCTTATAATTTTAATTACAAACATTACGAAATAAGGTTACTTAAATATTAGTGGACACAGACAGGAGAATACACATATCATACACACCATAAAAATACGGTAACATTTCGCTAAAGCCGTGTTCACATAATAAGAGTGGAAATGAACAATGCTGAGTAAGCTAAGGAGCAGTCATTGTAAGGATTATATTTACAATACTGTTTTACTCTTGCCAGGTAGCTCAACGGTATGTTTCTTCTCGAATCAAAGTCTCGAGTTCAATGAAAGTGTCCCCGGCAGTCCGAATGGTTAGCACGCTCACCTGCGGTACGTTTGGTCTTACTGAGTCTGAGTCGATTGCTAATACTCATAACGTGGGTATGTGTTTTAATCTATTTATGTAAATTCACCTCCTGTTCATTTATAACGGTCGTTCACAAAAATCCCTTCACGATAGTTCATAGAATTCGTGAGATAAGAATTCGGATGTACTGTCTCGCAGCTTTGCCCTTATTACTTGATTCAAGCAAGACTGCTAAGGAGTTCTTGGTTCTTATAAACTTACAATAGAGTTTTATCAAATCCTTTATGCAAATCACTTAATAATACATGAATATTATTATTTTTCTCTACATACCTGTCATATAGTATATATCGTTTCAAATAAACATTTCCATGCTTTCCAGTATTCTTCTTTCACCGTATGTCTTCTCTTACACACAACAACTAGCGATAAACGCCTTGTACAGATAGAGGCCGTAGCATACACACCCACGACACATACTGTAGACTGCAAATAGAATGCAGGAGAGTCACAAGACTATGGTTGGTGAATGGTGACTCACTCACTGGGACGTTCCTCGGAGAGACCTGACTAGTTTTGTTTTTCTGTTTCTTTCGTTTCAAATAAACTAACACTAACACACCTCGTTATCTTTTTCACTTCGGAATTCAATCCGTTTTTTTCAATGCTCCATTCATTCTATTGTACGGTAATTCCGTTTAATATCTGTAACAGAATTCTTGTTGGGTATGTCCTTTGTTGGTAGTAAATGGTGCAAAATTCTGGTGCTCACAAGGGCAGCGTTGGATGAATATGAATGTTCTTCCATCTGAATGTCATACTCCTGCTTACCTATCCTATAGTACTGTCGTCCGCTAGACAGTAAATAATGCATACCATCTCTAGCTTTCTATTTGTGTATACGGTTACCCCACAAATTGCACTTACACCATAATGAACCTCCCAGAACAGAAAACTCAACATAAACATTTAACCACAACAAGATTTTTTGGAGTTCATGCTGGTGGCAAATTATACCATTGGCAGGACTTACGAGACATGTCACGTCTGACATCATTCAGCCTACACACGTTGGTTGCAAATTTATTTTGAACATACTATAAGTTCAGCTACTACAAACTGTGTGGGGCAGTATATACAGCCTATTCTAAAATGTCTCGTTCAACTAAATCCACGCAATTCCCGGTCCATGTTGACATAACCTCTCATATATGACTCATTCATGAAATCGTGTGCATTTTTAAAAACTCTTGTCCCTAGAATGGGAAAAGTTTGCTACTTATTTATATTTGTTGGATTCTTCTTCTTACGTGACTATTAATGTGCACATTAAGAACCTTCCTACCTTTATTTTGGGATTTATATCGCGGGAACATGGTCTTCTCTTGGTAAATTCTACGACAGAAAAGCTGAAAAAGTGTCCGCCATTCTTGGCGATAGCATTTGGTGCTCAATATTTAAATACTAAAAAACTACGGCGTTCACTGGGTCTTGTTTGTAATAAACGGTCATGAATTTGAATTTATTTAAGACCTTAAGGAAACTTTGGCTAAGGCCGTATGAATTATGATGAATTATGAATTGGTGGAATTAAAAAAAGTGAGAGGAAACTGGGAAGAACACCGAAAAAAACATGCAAACGGTGTTGGACCACCATAAAGCCCACATAACATGAGCTGGAATACCAGAGGTGAGAGCTCAACCACTGAGCCACCTGCCAATTGACGTTGTGAGAATTAATTATATATAGGCCAGAACTTGTAACAAAGCCCTGTGGTCCTCATAGCGTGGAAGTCAGATAGAGTGGAGTGGTAGGGAACGTGTGGTAGTGACATCGCATATCGGTTCGTACAACCACGGCTCGGAATGCACATTAAGAGTAACTCAGGGTCTTGCAAGCTGTATTTTCGGTTATAAAAAAAATCGCAACTCGATCGATTCTATAAACAATCGACAATTCAAGCACTCAAAAAAATTCTAAGTCTCTGATATTAACTTTAGGAAAACGAACTATTTCTGACATTTAACGCTATGATTGTTTTAAAACGTATTTAGGAATTTAAATCAATTATTGTGAAGAAACCATGGTTAAAAGTCTATGTATTAAAGTGCTGAGGTCTTACAGATTTGGGAGACAACTTCGGCTATGGAGACCTTCACCGATTTTCATAATTCTAATGACATTCGACTCAACTATGGTCACTGAACATAAACTGAAGAAAGTTCGTCGTAACCCCTTTCCTCATCTCGAAACCTTCCATCTCGCCCACTCCTAGGCTATGTTGATATGCCTCGTCTCGTTACCGGTAAGACACTACCCAGATCAACATCCATCACTAGTTTATCTTGTTAAGAAACCTTTGGCCATGAATCTGCCTTCGGGAAGAACACTCATCATCATCCTATATAAGCTACTACTCCTAGTGAATAAGGTAAACAAATCATACGTCGTATTCGGAAGTATATTTCACAGATTATATTGGGCACAAAATTCCTAAAAAAGGGATCACAGGCACAAAAAAAAAAAAAATTAGATGAATGTAATATTAATAATTTGTACAATGTAACTACATGAAAGATGTAATAATGTCACAGGTGATCATTAGAAACTTCCCACGTTGACAAGTATTGCAGGAATACAATTATTCACGTTCTCAGAAATAATTTTCCTTATTTATATGGTGATTATTATTCTCTACACAAGTTATAATTTGAATTACATTTATAATATAGAATATTATTTGTTAAAAACTCTCATGGCTTACGGAACTCGCAAGTTCATCGCCGCAGTTAAGAAACGTTCGCCATTGGATTCTACCCTGTGCAAGATCAAATGTTTCCATCTCTCGAAAATCCCTTCTAATATTTTCCCACAGGCTTACCAACTACGATGGAATATTATCTTTGCTCCCCACCTCCCTTCGCCATCCGAGCTAAATAGGCTGCTTATCGCGATTTCATTACTCTTACAACATCAAGTGAATCTTATAGTCCGTGGAGTTCTTCATTATGCAGTCTGCTCCATTATCCAGTCATCTCGTCCCTTATATCTTTCTCAAAACCTTAACTTATCTTAAAACACATGCAATTTATGTTAATTTGCCAGGGCCAACTCCAACCATAAAGTATTACTGGCAGAACAACCGTTCTGTATATACTTCAATGTTAGCTTTCTCGATATTAACCCCAAGGTTAGTAGTATTCGGACTGAACAGTAACATAAGCTGCCCGATGCTAAGCGACTTTTTACTTGTCAAGTGACCTTGTTTTTGCTTGGTTCATGCACTCTCAAATATTTACTCCCAAAATACTTTAGAGGTACCAAGCTATGTTCAAAAAAAAAGTCCGAAAACAATATTTGGTTATTTATCAGGTTCTTGCATGCACCCACAGAATTAATTTCTCAATTTCCTTCATCCTCTGTGTTTCGGTTTATTATCATGAATTTTGTTTTCTCTACATTCATCTGTAGACCTATCGCATAACAACCTTCAACTAAAATATCGGTGTTACTGGCCAAGCCATTCAATGTTAGTCCTGTTTTTTGTCCTCTTTTATTGAAGGTCATATTTTAACGCAAAGTTAAATAGTAGTGGTGACAAGGCATTACCTTGTTTCATCCGTTGCAAATCTCGAAACTATCTGCATGAGTTCTGCTTACATTGGGTCGCTGAGACACATCCTCATTAACTGAACACGTTTTTTTTTCGGAACCCCAAATCGTACTGACTATGAATCGGGCGGCCCGGGTTCAAATCCCGGCCAGGACACTGGAGACTTTTCTCACAGTGTTCCCATGCCTGGTGCTCTGAGATGCACTCAGCCTCCTATCAAACTGAGTACCGGAGTATCCTTGCTACTCCTGGGCAACTTGGGAAGGTAAAGGCGGTCGAGCGTGGGACTGACCACCCCACCTCACTTAGTACCGTAGGTCAAGAAAATGTGGAGCGCCGTTCACGGCGCGTGCGTATCGCACAGGGGATAGCTTTATTTTGTTTGTTTTTTTACCGGGATATTGTATAGTTTTCCCTTTTAACAGAATCATTTTTTCTTAAAATATATGAACTGATGACCAGTCCCATTTCGTCTTTAATATCTGTCTCAAGGCGAAAACAGGTCCAACGACCAACACAGATCATATTTTTCTTTCTTTTAAAAATTGCTCCATTTGTCCCCTTCCTTTAATTTCTACTCACTCTTCTGCTTGTATGTAAAAACGGTTTTCGTCAATACAAGTCAGTCTAACTGAGTTTAGGAACTTGTCAAGGAAAGAAAACAAATAATGCAACCTAAACAATAAAGTTATGAAAATTGACGCAGGTTCTCATATTACTATACCTGTTGGAGGGAATGGAATGTGTTCAGACAAGAACTTTTTGGAGGAGTCGGGACTTCCGGCATAATTAAGATCCAGCCTCGAAAGTACCCGCAAAACTTCACGAACGTACAGACGCAATAATCTCGAAAATGTTTTCGAAATATATTTTGACAATGAGTTTAATCTGAACTGTTAGTACAACAACGGTTCTGTATTCCTGTCGTGACAGTTTAGATTAACTATATAATATATCTCTTTTTTAAATAATAATTCACCACTAGAGACCACTTTTAAGTACGCATCGAGACTATGGGTTTAGCCATCGTTATGACGAAATTCATAAGGTATTTTGCCTTTTGTAAACAAGTAAAAATGCCTTTTTGTAAATTGAGTTTATAATTGCATAGTTCCGCCTAAAAAATTTTCCAACTTCTGTACTGTCAGTGACCATAGTTGAGTGAGATAAGATGCAATCAATTTTATGGGCGGTAACAACACTATGGCTTCCGCCCGTCCCGAACCATAGTTGAGTGGAATGGTACAAGAACTGTGAAATTCTGCAGAGATTCCTATAGGCCCCAATTCTGGAGAGATGAGAATAGTTCCGAAAATATTTTTTTGGAAATTGACCATAGACCAATTGACCACGGCCACTGACCATAGATAAGTTGCAGAACACCAGAATTATGAAAATCGTCGGAGTTCTCCACAGTTGAAGTAGTCTCCAGATACGGTACCAATGTTCCATACTTCACGTGAAACGTTATTCAGAAACAGAAAATAAATAAATAATAATAATAAAAAAACAGCACAGAATGTCCGTAAACTATACATCCCATTGTACACTGTAGTGGACTTATACTAAAGTTACAACTCCCAAAGACAGGATCTACAGTCTTTGTTAAGATGGACAGTGCCACTACGTTTAAGGGACCCACCGGGTTTGTATCCGCTATCATGGGCACTGAAAGTGAGCTGCGATAACCAATCGGACAAAAGAACCTATTACTACTTTGTATTTTGTGTTTAAGCCTTGGACCCTTCAATTTCGCGATATCAGGTTAGGTTACATTATAGTACTTTTAGGATAAGTTAATTACTTTCAGTAGTCTTTAATTTGACTTAATACCAGTTTGGGTTAGGATTAAGTCCCGGGATCACCCTCCCAAATTCTCAAGCACACATTCCAACTTTAATTTTTTTTACGGTTAAAAATCGATAGATATCCTGCAAAACTCTACTTAAACCCCTAAACTGGAAAAGTTGGCAGAAATCCTGGTTTTTAAGTTAGATTACGTCACGTAGTTACAACATGCGGGCAAGTATCTAAAGTACATCCTTGATACATTTACTAACTCCGAAAAGCAAATGGTGGAATGGTACCTGCAATGGAGAGCGTTCTATCAACTATGTGAGTTTAATATACGGGACATTCTTTTTGTCAGTTCGACCAGGACTTCCAGGTGAAGGGTTGTATCAAAAGACCCACAGATTGTTCACATCCTCAGGGGGAAAAACAAATAATACAAAACACAACTTTAAAAAATTGACATGTCAAGAGATGAAAAATTTGGTGTGCCTGAGGTTGTACAATGAATCCACCCAAGTAGGAGGGAATATTTGTTCTCGTAATTATGATATAGACTCAAGAGGCACACAATATAAGAACGCCTAAGTCTCACACATATTGTGTTACATGTTTCAGAAAGAATACACAATTTTAAAAAATACCGGAAAAGGCGGACTTAAGAAATCGTATATAGGCTATAGCACAAAAGGGACAAGTGATATACAAGTCACGTTGCGTACACTACATAATCAGACCCTCCCTCAGTGTGCGTTAAAATACCAGCGTCTTATTGCAAGGCAATAGTTCACAGTAAATATTTGAAATATGTATGCTACTTTTTTGTTTAATAACTACAAGCTTTTGAGACAGAGAGAGAGAGAGCTATGCCAGTTTTGGCAGCAGTTATGCCAGGCTGCAGCTACTGCTGAAAGTGTGTTGACCTGGAAATTGAATTGCCTAACACATACTGTGGGAGGAACCTGTACATTTATATATAATATATTCAGAGGGAATCTAACAGTCGTCAGGAAACCGTGGTCACAGCAATTACATAGCAACCAGGTTGTATGCTGCCAGATGAGCTACCTGATCCAGGATCATAGATATTGTCTTCACACACGTTGTACATTAACACATAAGATGTTAAAATGAAATAGCATTTAAGTTTGGTTCAGAAGTGACAGCGAATTGTTAGGATGGCAAAAAAGGATTTAGGAAGCAAGCACATGACAAATGCCTGTTATGTTTACATCTATGCATTCTAGTTTGCTACTGTAAGTAGGATAAAATCGAGAGTAACGGACGTTTCTGGAAATTCAAGGATAGTTCTAAGTGAGATAGAGTTTGCAATGGAAGGGTTGCACAATATAATCATCACGTATTGATATGGTAACAGTAGAGTTTATCTTTGTCTTAATATCCACGTATTCGTGGTGAAATCTGATAAAAGATAACTACGACAATCTGACCAATGTTCATACTCAGTGATGGTTAGTTATATATTATTATCTACTTGCTTAACTATGTGGGAACATAAAATTCATGTGCGGAACAACTGACAGGTGCACGAGGGATAAGCGCGATTTGTTTCTGACGCATGCATACTGCAGATTGCCTTTTGTGCACGTGGTTCTGGGTTCGGTTCCCTGTGGGGACGCTTACAGTATCTACCCTGCATTGTGAGAGCTTAAAGGGCGATATCTGAATAGTAGTAGCGACAAAACCGCTCTCGAAACCCTGGTTGTCCGGTTGCGGAAACCGCCGCGCTGAACACATGGTCCAGCCGACAATGGCCCTTGAAGGGCTGCTGTGTCAAGCGGTTTAGTTTTGGTTTGTGCCCTAAGCCCCGAGCTTGTCTCAGTCCGCGAAAAAAAAAAAAAAAAAAAAAAAAAAGAGGGGGCTTGTATTAAAACAGTTGGTGGGACTCGGGATAATCTCAGTTACGGTGGCCGGTCACGATCAGCTTTCTAACTCACAAACCCCATCTACAGGTCTCCCAAATTCCCAGGAGCACCACATCGTCATACACAGCAATGCAGTTTATCTGGCTATATCTAAAGAATCCCTTGTTTCCTTATTAGCGATTGACTAAAGTTTAAGGTCTCTTTAATTTCGTGGCTGTTCAAAATATGTTCACCTATTACCATACATATTTCAAACATTTACTGTGAACTAGTGCCTTCCAAACACAATGGTATTTTAACACACACTGAAGGAGGGTCTGATTATGTAGTGTACGCAACGTGACTTGGATATCACTTGTCTCTTTTGTGCTATACGATTTCTCATATCCGCTTTTTTCGTTTTTATTTTTGTTACTTTTAGCAACATGTAACACAATGTATGTGAGACTTAGGAAGTTCTTATAATGTGTGTTTCTGTAGTCTATATCAGAGTTAATAGAAAAAATATCCCCACCTACTTGGGTGGATAACATGTGCAGCCTCAGGCACACAAAATATGCATCTTTTGACATGTGAAAATTTTAAAAAGTCATATTTTGTTTTCTTTTTTCTGAGGGTGTGAACAATCTGTAGGTCCCTTTGATATAATGCATACATTCCTTGGTTGGAGGACTGTTGGATGTGTAAACGGCTGTGATAAATAGTCGCAAAGTTATTGAGTCCTGAAATTGGCTTCAAAGCACATTGCTAAGAAGTGGGTCACATTTTCTGGTCCATATTACAGTCTTCCACAGGCTGCAACTGAAGTTAATTTCTCGGAGGAGTGTCATATTTCGTGTAAAAGCATTCCTGACATGGCTGATTTATCATATCAAATTGCAACGAAATCCCAGACTATGACCTGGAAACTTTTCCGATATTGGTCGAATTGACAGAGAACTGTACAGAACAAGCAAGGATGCATATTATTGTGTCCCTCCTTGTAAAAATTTAAATTGAATAACACAGAAAAACATATTTCGCTGTCAATATTTGTATACCTGATCAAATTAATAACATCATTTAAATATACACTGCCCCAACTCAATCTAACATAACTTATCCTACCATAATGAAGGGACACCCAAATCTACGCCCGTCAAGATGAACACGTCTATTGGATCGTAATCTTGTAGTATCGGGAGCGAATCCCGTTCCGAGTGCTTGGCAGCCTTGTAAGTTGTATGGGTTCTATTGTTTCAGTTGAACGTTCACACACACTTCAACGAGGAAACAAAAAAAATGCACTTAACCTGCATTTGGTAACATTTACTTCATCTACTCCAAAGTAAGTACAATTTACAAAAGAGAAAGATAATGTCAAGAAGGTATGTAGGGACGTTGAAACACCAATTACAATAAGTTTTGGAATTGAATTAAAATTTTATTTATGACCTTTGGGGATCTAAGCCTCAGGATGAATAGGTTTTGGAGTCATGAAGCGGTGTAATAAGGGTGAACGATGTAGATATACGTGGGACGTGAGCTTTCGTCAAGGGTGAGGTTTGCCAACTGTCTAAATTTAAGAACGCGCATATAAATAAGCTAAACTGACTGTTCTAACTTAACCTAACACACTGTCCTAAACAGTCAAAGAAGGCAAAAGCAATTGTCGTCTGGCTGTGACGCCATAACCAATCTCCTCCGCATGCCACCATATTCGGCTCAGAATCAACTGAGTTGATATTTTACGAATTAATCTTTAGAGTCTGGTTTCCTGTAGCTACGTGTCGGGATGTGCGTATAGAAGTGCCAGAGATAATTATTAGAATAAAAAAAACACGCTGTACACACAGCGTATCATATCTGACAGCAGCTGGATCAATTTGGAGTAAAGTACCTATAATCCCCGCATTTTAAACTTGTTTCTCAAATGTATACTGATTTCTACAGGAAACTTAATTACAATTACACGCTGTTTTGTTAATTATATTTACGATTCTCATACTAATTCCCATTAGTTAATTTTGTTATATGGCGTTAAATGCAGTTTAAAAATTATAAGTTCTCTTATTTCTAATGTATAGAATGCAGAATTTGATATAAAATTAAGACGTAATCTGAATGCAAAGACACACATATGCCCTTAGACTCTCATTCTCCTGTTTCCACATCACATTCTACGCAGTAAAATAAAGAACCTCTTGAAGCACATTCATCGTCGTATAGCAGTAGGTAATATAGAGAATAACCCTAATGCACTGGGATTTTACATAGAGGTGGGATCAAGTAATTTGGAAGTTGAAATTGCTATAACCAGCACATTCCTTTTTTCAGTTGATCAGAAAACTGAATGTAAATGAACCCTACAATTATCGATTCGATTTACCAGTCACCGTAAGTAGTTTACGAACGTTCGACAATCACCATAATCGTCACGAAAGAAATCAATCTATTTTGCCTGTAACAAAAATGGGCGATTGGAAAACATTACAACAAACACTTCGAAGCAACACTATTTACTTTTGAGACACACAAAATAACACACCAATACATACCGATAATTCAGTTGATTACAGTGTTCCTAAAAGTTTCTTATTAAATTAAGCGGGTTGAACGCTTATGTCACGTTAAACTCTAATTTATTCCATATTTACACCGTTTGACATTTAACGCCTCTAAAAACAAGCAGAATACACAGTTGTTCTTCTCTGTGTATGTACACACCTAAATAGTTTGTCACATTCTTCACCACACTCTTCCTAAAATGAAATTGCACAAAATGGTTAACTTTATGAATAAATTAATCGTGGTACTGACTAATTGACTTATAAAGTACATGTTTCGACATCAATGACATACACAGAACCAGTGAATGTATTATGAGTGGAGAAAATAATATTTTGTTTAAATATACTCAAATTATTATACATTTCATTCAACTGGAGGCGCCATTAACATCAAACCATGGTATACTGTAGCAGTTGAAATGGGTTAACTTCTAAAGTTGGTCGTCCGTTTCTAGCAAAATTTAGAAAATTTACAGGGAAGAAATGGATAATTTGCTCGTTTATGTGGTTGATAATATATAAAAAAGAACGAGAGTTGAGTTTATTTTATTGTATAATCTGTGATAAACATGGAACTATTTGGGAAGCGGAGGAAACTACTTTGCGGATGGTTACCGCATGATTGGATTGTGGGAAATTTACGAGCATTTATATTGTGAACATTGCTACAAGTGTACAGGAACGTTGTCCTGGATGTGAGTTAACAGTATTACAGCTTGTGAAACAATAAGGTGATACTGAGGAAAATCTCTGAAACTGTGTGAAAGTCATGGATTAATAAATCTAACAACAAATTGCAGAAAGCGTGGTAATCTTTGTTCCGACGAAAAGAACTGTGACGTATATGAGAACAAAAAGTGTAAAAACATATGACCGCATCTAACTTTACCTAACCTCCACGTTTCCATGGTCACTAATTTAAGATAATGTACGAAAATGCAAAAAAGCAATTATTAATAATGAATGTGAACATCCCCACCCTACGCGGTAACCGAACGAAACAGAAAACCAGTGAACAGGACGTAAAAATTTATGATTTTTAAATTTTCGTAGTTTTCATCAGGCTTTTAGTCGAAAACCAGACGGACGACCAACTTCGGAATTAATACCGTTGAAATGGACGATGTCCACCTTAATATAGCATATGCAGTAATAAATAAGAGAAATACGGATAATTGGTCTGTAAAATACTGGTACAAATATTTGTTGACTATTCATAATCATGTTAATAGTAGTTGTAAAAACCAAACACATGAAAATAAAAACATATGGCACAATATTGGACTGATCAAAGATTATCCATATGCTCATAATCAATGGTTTTTTATATTACATGAAATCTTGCCATAGAAGGTAAGATTAAGGAATTTTAATATAATAAAGGATGATATCTGTGAACAATGTATGAAACCTGACACCCTCTTTCATCATATAACCAAATGTTCTAAATTTAATGATATTCTTAAGTATGTGCAAAGTTTATCAATATAATTCTTAACCAGACCACATCGGAATATCTTATTACAAAAATTTTGACAGATTCATGTTACAGATTTTATTGCGAGACGAAAAATAAAATGATATCCTGGTTAACTTTAGTGTGTGTCAAATATTTGTTAGCAGCGGATGCCGACCCAACTGTATTAATTTTCAAACAACATATTCAATATGAGCTTCAATGTTATAACAAAGTTTATCCAAATATTTTTCAATCATATATGATTTTTTTGAAAGACGAATAATACAATAAAAACATGTGCACTGCTGAATTTTTTCCGGGCATAAGGTTCAAAATACATTTTTTTTGTACATACAAAATTTATCTATGTACTCAGGGACAACACTTTAGGGTTATTTTACAGGCGCATAAAATGCCACCATGTTTATAATATGTAATCAAAATTGATGAATATGTTAAATGTACCAGGTGTACACATAAGTTTTTGCCGGTTTTTGTGGTAAAGAAAACACGTAATTTTCCAGGGAAATTAATTTTGTTTTATTCAAAATATTGGCCATCGGCTTCTACATATTTCACCCATCTTTCAGGTAATTGATGCATATCAAGCCAGAAAAACTGCTTGTCTTTTGCGGCAAACCATTCGTCGAGCCATTTTCCAACGTCTTCGAAATTGCTGAAGTGCTGCTCTGCGAGCGCGTGCCCCATTGATGCGAAGAGGTGGGTGATAGATGGCGCCAGGTCTGGGGAGTACGACGGGTGTGGAAGGATGTCCCATCCAAGCGATTTCAAGGTGTCTTTCACTGGTTTTGCTGTGTGAGGCGGCGCATTGTTGTGTAACACAATAACTTTGCCATGCCTTCGGGCCCATTCCGGTCGTCTTTCGATTAATGCGTGATTTAAATTAATAATTTGTTGGCGATAGCGTTGTGCATTAACGGTTTCGCCGGTCTTCAAGAGTTCATAATACACAATACCGCTCTGGTCCCACCAGACACAAAGCATGGTCTTCTTGCCGAAGCGATTTGTCCTTGGTGTTAAAGGACCGGCTTCGCCACGTGAAAGTCACGATTTTTTCCGCTTCGGGTTTTCAAAATAAATCAATTTCTCGTCACCCGTCACAATTCGATACAAAAAGGATTTTCTTTCGTGGCGTTGAAGAAGCATTTCACAAGTGACTTTGCGATTTTCCATTTGACGTTCATTCAAATCGTGTGGGACCCATTTACCCAGTTTATTGATTTTCCCCATTGCTCGTAAACGTCTGCTGATTGTTTCTTGTGACATATTTAATGCTTTTGCCAATTGCTGTTGACTTTGAGTTGGGTCATCCTCCAATAACACCTGCAATTTCTCGTTTTCGCACTTTTGTGGTCTACCAGAGCGCGCACTGTCTTTCACATTGAAATCACCACTTTTAAATTGTCGAAACCATGCCTCACATGTTCTAATCGATGGAGCGTGTTCACCATATGTTTCTACCAACACACGATGACCTTCAACAGCCTTTTTCTTTAGATTAAATAAGAAAAGCAATGCGTGCCGCAAATGTTCTTTTTCAGGCACAAACTTCGACATAATCACTGAACGATAAAACAAAGACGCTAGTGTTTGGCGGACTGAACTTGTGTGTGTTTGTAGTTTCATGTCAGACAAACAAAATGACGTATGTGTCAAATGAATACGCTGCGTACTTTTCGCTGGCGCCATCTCTTAGATAAACTGGAAACTACTTATGCATACACCTGGTACATCGATTTTTTTACCTTTCAAATTCTATAAAGAAAAAAGTAGCTTTAAATAGTTTCTCTTGTTTGCAATCGGGAATTACGTTCAAATTATACATATTTCATTTCACTTTACAGTAGGTAAATAGCAAAATGTAAACTTGGGACATTGAGTAAACTTTGTTCTTTATTGTCCATTTTAATAACATCGATTTCGGGCTATCATGATTATACGAGTGAATGCTTATTAAAAACCACAAGCATCCATGCCTCAGCAGGAATTCGAACTGCGTCCATGCATGAAACAAATCACAACATTCTTTACAGTGAAGTTAAAGATTTAAATATCATTATCTTACATCGGAAATATTATTCATTTCAAATATGTGGGGAAAAGTTATTTGTGTGATATGCTGCTTGATTTTGTTGTGCAACAAAAAACTGTGCAAAGTTACCCCATCACAAAAATACGAATATATGCAGATAAAAATACAAGAGTAAGCAATTTCCAACTCTGAGGGAAAAATTCAGCTGTCAACAGTGGGATTCGAACCTAGAACCTTCAGATTTGTTTGTTATCCGTCACCGTAACCACGACGGTATGGAGACATATGAGTTTCTTGCATTTTATAGCACGAAGGCTGTTTCTGAAGTAAAGTTATGTATGGCTTCTACGATCTTTTGATATATCGATCGATTGATTTATATTTTCCAATATCGAAATCGAGAAAAGATGATATATCGATAAACGGTTTTCGATTTGAACGACTTTTCGATTTCCAATGATCCTTCGATAAGAAAGATATTTGATGCCCATCTGTCTTTATTATTCTCCAGTTGGATGGTAATACGAAACAAGTGCGCAAATACAGTAGCTAACTTAGGGTGGTAATATTTAAGCTAGAATTTTTATGGAATTACATATTCCACTTGCAGTTATGTAGGACGCTAGAAATTAGAAATGTGCATGAATTGTATCACTATCATTATATAATGGTAAGCAAGAAGTTCTGTCGCTTTTTCACCAACCATCTTCGAACATCGATATGTCACCTAAGACGTACCTGGAAGATCAAAAATAGTCCCCATCAGCATCGACGACCTTCTGTCAACGTTCTGGAAAGCCATGGATTCCATCGTGTAGAACTTGGTGGACCGTGAAGCGAAGAAGGTATCAAGTGCATTTTGCACCTCTGCTAGGGATCTGAACTGGCGCCCTCTAAGGTGATTGTCCAAGGAATGGAACAGGTGAAATTCGGACGGTGCAATGTCCGGGGAGTATTCCGGATGCAATAGTGTTTCCCATACAAGACATAGAATGGTGTCCCGGGTCATCCTAGCCACGTGGGGCTTAGCGTTGTCCTGTAACAGGAGAACCCCTTTCCGATTCAGAAGTGCGGGCTCCAGAGTTTTTCGTTTTTCTTGAACACGGCTCAACTGCTGACAGTACACAGTCGCATTGATGCTTTGACCAGCTGGTAGCAGTTCCCGATGCACGATACCGCGAGCAGTCCACCAAACACACAGGAGAACCTTCTTCTGGTGCAATGCTGGTTTCGGCTGTTTTGGAACCGGTTCATGGGATGCTAACCAATGATGACGGCGCCGTGGAGCCTCGTACAGGACCCACTTCTCATCACATGTCAACACCCTGTCCACAAATGGCTCCTTCCTCAGACGAGACAGCAAATAAACACATGTGTCTGCTCGCGTTGCCTTCTGGCCAGGAGTCAAATCATGTGGGACCCAGCGACCCAACTTGTAGTGCTTCCCAAGTTAATCGAGGTGCTGCCGAATGGTTTCTCCACTCACACTGAATTGTAGTCCCAGTTCCTCACATGTCTGGCCACTGTTCGCCTCAATTGCTGCCTGAAGATCTTCATTTGGTACCTGTGTTGGTCTTCCTGCACGTGGTGCGTCTTCGAGTGTTTCATCACCATCCTTAAACTTGGTAAACCAACTGTGCAGTGTCCGCGTAGTCACGACACCCTCACCAAAGGCCTGGCATATATTCCGCCCCGCTGCAGCTGCGTTTGACCCCAGTTTGAACTCATACAGCATACACGTTCTTATGACGCTCAGTGGAGGTCCCATGTTCATTCTGTCCTTCCGCACGTTCATGGTGTAACTGAACTGACACAACCAGGTAGTATATTGGCTATACCCACGCCAACAACTGACCTTCGCCTGATCTCCATTCGCATTTAACTCACGATGTGAGGGCCAATTGAACACAGACCTCCACAAAAAGCGACAAAACTTTCTTGGTTCCCTTTATATAAGCATATTTTACATATTTCGTGTTGATTTTACATAAACCTAAATATTTGGCAATGTTCTTTCTAAATTTTGCTTTTCGACTACATTAAAAAGTGTCCCATGGGGCAGAGAGCGATCCAAGATAGTCAATATCTCTAGGGTGTTGTAAAACAATATCGACAAAACCACGTCACTAACTTCCTGACATAAATATAAGAAAAAAAGTACAAACCATCTAGGGTGCACGAATGCTTTAGTAGGCGCTATAGAGAATGAAAGTTTGGGAAAATGAACTTTAGAGCTTGATGAGATTTCCCATACCATTAAAGGTAGAACTAAGGCGGCATGGTATCCACAAATATTTCAAACCTGCTCTATCCAAATATGCATAAGGGATTCCCCAAACATATAGGGGATTCCCGGATTTTCTCTGGAGTAAATGTAGGTCGAAATAAGCATGATGGAAGGAGCACTTGCGCCAGTAATGCCTTTCGACGTGGGAAGATCGTTTTAGCATACAAGTATATTCTTTCTGGTCGGCGGCAATCTACGACCGTAGAAAATATGGCAAAATACACGATGGTGCATAAATGTGTTAGTGAGGGGGAGTTATTAATCATTTATTAAATTACCGTTGTATCTATGAAAAGATAAACGAAGTTAAATGTTTATCGCTGCAATAAATATGCAGTATTTTACCTAAACTACATAGAAATATGGCAAAAATACTGTGCATGAATAACCGTTGTGTTTATGAAAAGATAAAAAAAAGTAAATGTTTATCCCTGCAGTACATATTTAATTTATTTTATATCACATATTTTTACCTTAGTTACATATTACTCTACATATTTCTGTAGTTTTTGTTACATATTTTGCAATATAATATTACATAAAAATCCTAACCCCAACCATCTCTCACTCTTTTTGCCCCTCTCATAACAATCTTCATGAAGCGTTCCTACAACCCACATTTTTAGGTTGTTACGTCATCGTTGACAAACACCACGCGCCTTCAACTTGTCCGCTGTTATCAGCACAATGATGGAAGAAAAGGTCCTAATCTCGCTGTATGTTTTTTTCTAATTTATTATTTATTACATTATAATGATTTTTTGATCTTTTGCAAGTTTATAAACAATTGATCCTAGAGATTTAAATGTATATAAAATATGAGCTCATTATGAGCAATTGGTTTCGAAAAAACATGGCGGACAGTAACGCCGCCGAAGAAATTGTCAGTGATTTTTTTCTATTTCACCGTTACTCGGGCTTAACGTTAAAATTTTATATTCAATAGTGCACTCGAATGTACACTCCTATTTCATGTTTTAGAAGTGAATTTCATATAGATCATGAAATAGGAGTGTTGGATACTGATTGAAGAAGGAAAGGATGTGACCATGACTACTGACTGTTTGACTGCTTTATTTATCAAGCGAAAATAGTTAACAAATATATTTTAAACGACGAATCTTTAAAATAACATTTACGATTATTATAACATTAACGAATATATTTAACATACATTCGTATGTTTCTAGGGTTGCCAGGTTTTTAGAATGTCAATACGTGTCAGGTTATTCACGAAAGTAAACGAAAGAGAAATGTACTATTGCGTTTTATATACTGTTGTAAATTATGAAAATTAACAAACCGGTACGTATTTAAGTTTGCATAAACTATTTTTTTTTTAAATAAAACCCACAGTATTTTACTTCAGTCTTAGCACTTGCCAGTAATGCTGCATATCCCTTAATCAATGCTGCTTTTCTTGATTGTTCACTATTGCGAAATCGACCAAATAGTTATTTCCAGAGTGATATATGTTGTTATGATCGCTCCGTTGGTATAGTGGTTAGAGTTTGCTGACTACGGATTGAGGGGTCCCGGGTTAGATTCCCGGAGCTGCCAAGGATTTTTCCTAAGGTCTGTGGGTCTGGAACGGAGCCCACCACTAGTGTCTCAGGGAAGCACATGTTTCCAAAGCTCCGCCCACTGTCGCGCAGGCGCAGAACTCCTTGAAATAGTACCACCGAAAAGCGTTCACTCTGCAACTGGTAGCTTGGCCTGGTGGTCAACGTATGGGAAGGTGATTGAGAGGTCCTGGGATAGAACCCTGGGGTCGTTACTTTTATATATATATCGATTCGATATATAGATATATAGATAGATTCAAGAAAATTAAGTTTTTCATTTATATACGCATTAGGAAATTTAATAAAAGTAGTGACCAAGAGTATTTGGAGGTTAGGTAAGTCAGGTTCGGTGTTTTTTATTTATTGCACGCTCAGAGACATTGTTTCCGCGCCTTAAACGCGAGTGAGCCCTCCCAGCATCGTAACGCAATTGGGGGAGCTGCTATGAATAAGAGATAGTGGTGATCACAGTGAGAGCTCAGGCTGTCCTCCTCTCAGAACCCGTCTGGTCCGAGGAGAGGCCTCATACAGTAGGATCGATCGAATATAGCTGTGATTTATCTATTTATTTATCTGTTATTATAATTGATAGTTTCTTTATATTAGATGCAGTATCATGACTGACATTATTTTTACATTGTAATATTCATCACTCATTTGTTTACACCGAGATATAGTCCTGCTGTTATAAAGTAAATTTACCAAGGGCCCCCGGAAGGACTTCTAGATAGCCTAGGTCACTTTCGTCCTCTTTCTTCCTACATATATAGTCCTGTCAAATAATGGCATGTTGTATAGATTAGTTTGACCAATTAGATTTTATCATGCACCACACTTTCACTTATCATTATTGTCTGTAATATGGGATAAAATGTCCATTTGTAACCGTCATGCTGAATCAAATCACTAAGACTTCAAGTTACCATTTATTCATAAATCTCTTTTTCTTTTTTTTTTGTTTACAATTTAGACATTTTTGAACATCAATGAGTTATTTGTAAAGAACTGTTAGATTTTTCTTATCCGATACTAAGAGAAAGGACACTTGAGAAATTTAAGTTGATAGGTAATTTTTAAAGCAATTTGCCAATTTTTGAATGTAATTATGCACTAGGTATGCTACTTTTTTTTTGGTAGGTTGATATATGTTTAAAGGACTTAAGGTTTTGTAATTTTTAGCCTATCGATTCTTTTTGTAATGTGAACAAGTGGTGAGTAAGTGTGGGGCATCTTGAATGGATTTCTACATTCGCAATTCGGGGAGTTTAAGATATGCAATTTATGTAAATCACCATTTAAACCTGTATGATTTTTTTCGTGCATTCATTGTTGTTATATTTTTAGGTAGATTTCGAAGAAAAACCCACCTATTGAGATCGGTACGATATCAAAGTGTGTATATATATATATATACAAACAGGGGTTGGACAAAAAATCTAAAAACACGTCATACAGGACACGTAAGTGTGGCCCGCCACTGTACACCACGTGTTGCGGTTGCCGATCGTATTTTGTTTTCAATGTGTCATGTGGACCTTCCTCTTCCGTCAGCAGTACCCAGTTCACCTGTGAGTGTCGTGGTGTGCAAGTGGTGCGGTAAAATGGGCGACCTGACAGACTTCCAAAGAGGCATGATCGTTGGTGCCCGTCTGGTTGGAGCTTCAGTGACAACAGTGGGGACCATTGTGCGGGTATCGACAGGCACTGTGTCCAATGTCACGAGGGTATACACAATGCATGGGCAAACAACGTCTGCAAAGCACAACAGTGGTCGAAAGACAATCCTGTCCGATAGGGACAGGAGGGCATTAAAACGGATTGTAGCAGCTAAAAAGAAGACCACTGCAATGAAAATTACGTCTGAACTCAATTCCGGCCTACACAACCCGGTTTCATCAAAAACAGTGCGACGGGAACTTCATAAAATGAAAATTCATGGCAGGGCCGCGATCGCCAAACCTCTGGTCACAGCAGTAAATGCGAAGCGGCGTATCCAGTGGTGC
>JAGDQP010009911.1:0-34711 GCA_022664845.1 Lepisma saccharinum
CGTGGTCTAGTTGGCAAGGTTGCTAGTAATTAGTTGCCTTGTTTTGGTAATTTGTGCGTTGTTTAGAGCCTGTAGGACTCGTGGTAGTTGTGCTGTGGGCGTTTGTTTCATTTGTTTAATTCATTCGTTCCCATAAAGCTCCCAAATTACTTTCGAAATCCACGACAGCGAAGAGAAACATAGAGAAACAGAGAAAACTCTTTTCGACCAAGAAAAAGAAAGTTACGCATAAGCAATGGATTACAAAACCAAGTTCAAGTGAAGTACAGGATATTGCAGTATCCTTACTGTTACACCATGAGTGAACCAAGTGAACCCAGGAAGAGTACATTACAATGTATGTTCTTTTGGTGCGTGTGTGTTTTGCTTGAAACTTGCGTTTTAAAACTGATGCCGAAAGGTGATGTATATATATTTTATGGAGTGTTTCCTTTGGAACTTGCGTTTTAAAACTTTTATTTAAAATATTATATTATGTATTATTATATTTATCTGTAAACTCGTTGAGAGAGAGAGAGAGAAACTTCAGTTGAAATGTGATGTGTATATTTGGAGTATTTCACATGATCGAACTTCACTACTTTTTTTAACTCGCTTCCTCCCACTTATCTGTATCTCATCTGGGAATTCAACGCAGCCTACGTTATAACCTCAACACATGGATTCTTCGGTATAAATAAGGTAAGTGTTTTTCATTTCAAATAAATATAAACTTTAAAAATTTTGTTGTTTTTCCGTAAACATTTGCCGCATTAATTTGTTCCGTGGTCATCCTTCGGCATGCAGACGACTCATCACTCGGCAAGCTTCGTTAATTTTCGCGAAGTGGGCGTGGCCGGTGCCCTAGTTCACGTCGCTGGTTAACGTCAAGTCAAGAAACACATGGTAGCCAACTGAGCAACATTACGACTTTCATGTAATATTTTGCTTCATATGTCAATGAACAATGTTGTATAAAACTAATTACATTGAAAAAATGTAAATATTGCATTCGATAAGTCTGAATCTTAAGGTCGTATAAAATGGTAATGATTAAAAAGGTGCTGATATTTGGTTTTATCATCAATTGAGGTGCAAGGATAGCATATGTGGCATGTAAACAAATGTATGTTTCCGTGCAGATAGGGTTTAGTGTCGCACAGATTAAACTTAAGAAGTTTGAATTAAATTGACCATGAATTGAATGTAAACTGTGTCATTTTTATTTATGAACCTCGTAACGAAGTGCAATTCAAGGTATTTGTCTACGGTATTTCTGTAGTATTTACACTTCACATCAACGTGCAAACCTGTGGAAAATAAATATCCCAAAGTTTTACTGCACCCATGTGCGATTTCCCATTACAATGCCTCTCTACGGTATTTCTTTACTACTTGCAATCTGTTACGTCATTCAAACCTATGAAACATGTAAATTGAAATGAATTTATTTTAAGGCATTTAGTCAACTATGGATTAGGCCGTATCGAGATGATGAGGCGATGAATTGGTGGAATGAAGAAAGCGGCAGGAAACTGGAGCACCCCGAGAAAACCCACGCACATGGTGTTTGTGAACCACGAAGCCCACGTTGCATGAGTAGGATCGATCCGACGACCCCTATGAAATATGTAGACTTAGAAGTTTCATTATCCTTTATTTGCACTTTCGATCCCAATGAAAATGCAACTTCTGAGTTGCAATAGTACTTGGTACTTATGAACTTCATGGTTCTTATGAACTACGTGCAATCGTTCTCTTATGCAATGGACTCAATGTCGAGTTTCCTTGGCGTACTGAAGGACATATAACAAAGAAATATCGGTAAGACGCACGTCGTTATTGATATCAGAAATAAAACTGGAGAAATTGATGGAACTTCAAGTAGAATAACAAGGGAGAACTGCAGTTTAGCTACTTGTGCCCCTATAGTTTTATGTTCCTAGCCAGGAAATCTACTAAAAAGCATGGGATATAACAAAAGAAGTGACGTAAAGGGGAAGTTAAGACAAGATGTCTTCATCTTTTCGATGTGCTCACAAAGAACACAAAACACATGTTTTAGACGCGAAAGTAGTTAGTCCATGTTTCTGTAGTAAGTAATGTTTTTATTTCTCACGCCTTTCAGTAGGTTTCCTTTCTATAGGAAGATAAAACGTCCCATTTTGTATCGTTTCCAGTGCTCTATCGCACAAGTAGCTAAACTGCAGTATTACAGAACAACAATATTGTGGATAGGAATTGCAGCAGCGAATCACACTTTGTTGTAGGTGTCTGATTTTGGAATTATGAAAATGCCGATATTTCAATTGTAATATGTTGTAATATTATTGTATGCAACACTATACCGAATCCACACGCAATTACTTCCTGGCTTGGGATAAAAAAAAAGTGCCTACTTCTCAACTATTTCTTTGGGTTTGAACTGAATCTTTTTCTTATTTGTTTTTCATTTCAACATTCCAATGGATTTAACACTTTTCTCGCAAAACCCCCGACATTTTTTTTGTAAAACCATGAATATTAACGCATTAACGATGTGGAGCGATATGGGTCCCATGAGCGGCTAACGTGCATGTGCTACTAGGGAAGTTGGTCATATAATAGTTTGGACATCGATCCGAGAAGCTTGCAGTAAGAAGATTGCATGCAACTTCCACTAAGTTATTTTATCAACTGTGATGTAATCGTGATATGCACTCCAGGAGAGCTTGACAAAAGTAGATTTTACTTCAAAATACATTATTTTTTGCTGTAAGAACATAGTTGAGGTACCGGTAAATAATCTTTTTTATCGTAATTAAAATTTAATAGTATATATCTGTCCACATTTTACGAAATTAAAGCTTGTAAATGTTAAACAAGTACAAAAAAGACAAGTAAGAAAATTTAAAATTATCTGAAATATATTAGTTCTGTTGGTAATTTATTCTACAGATGTAAATGATCCAAGACCTCCAGGTCAAATCTCCTCGTAGTCTAAAATCAGTTTCCTACCTAAAGATAGAGGAATAAGTTGTTTGATTTTCTTCACAAATAATAATAATAATAATAATGCTTGTTATTTACACACAATTAATCAAGTTGTCATTATGTGGTTATGCACAAATCTCATTCTGAAAAGTATGACAAACATATATACACCAACACACACGAGCTCGCACGCGCACACACACATGTATGCATACGTGGTAAGATATATGGATGGCTGTAAAAATAATATGGGGTATAACTGAATATGAATTACACACCCTAATAACTTTAGACACCCTCCTTCGACAATATTCCTGGCGTACTCTCTGGTACCAAGTTAGACGCCTTTCTCCAGTGGGTAAGTGTGTGCACAATCACTCCAAATTCACTTCGTTTTTTTCGAAAAGGAAGGAAAATTTTATCTTGTGAATTTTTATTTAAAAGAAAACGTGTCTATATCAATTAGTCTTAAGCTGATCGTCTTAATATTCATAACTGAAGACTTGTCGTAGAAAACACTGATAGTGCCAAAGGTAAAAAGTTTCAAGAGAGCGTAAAAACATATGAAAACGGACACAAGAACCTACATATTCTGCCATATTTGAGATAACGGTTGAACTACTTACAGTAACATATTGGACTTTCCGTATTTACTACTGCATTTGGGATGGGACATACACTATTTTAACATAGCAAAATATAATTTGCTGGTTGTGGCACTTTCAGTGTTTACAACAGCAGGTCTTATTCATAAAAGACGTTACGAAGTTCGACGACAAACTAAAAAATAATGCCAAATTTCAAGTTTGGCAACTCTATTTATTACTATTTTTTTATATCATGCCAAGATGAGCAATGTCGAAAACCATTAGCGTCCTACGGTTATGCACTGAGACTAGGAGAAAAGAACAAAAAGCGAGGTGCAATCGTTGGTGCGAAAAAAAATAGCCATCTACCCTGCAACATTTCATACAATGTACGTACAATATATACCTTACTGCGATGTACACTTCATGGATCACCTCAAATATAGAATAAACAAATTATTTCTTGACCTTTGGTAAATGAATTCAGTTAAACTATTTAAATCATAATTCTAATAAATGGTTTGATAAAAAGTAAGTTCGATGAAGGTCGGGAGATAGCAGAACAATCGCACAATACAAGTTACAAGGTTCAGCACATAATTATGTTAATATTGTGCCAAGCAGGTTTATGAGCGTTAACAAGCAGAGTACAGCTTACTTATATATCAAGTTGAAAATAAGAAACTAGTGGCGTTAGTTAAAAGCACTCAACATATTTAAAAATTCTCGTAAGTATTTTACGCCGGGTAGACACTATTATTGCGATTAAAACCGGTAATTTACTTGGTTAGTTCTTTGTGATCTTCTGTGCTGTGCGTTTGTGTATTATTCAACTTAAGCTATTGTTAAAAATGCCTCTTCATTTTATACTGAGTCAAAAGGGGGTGCGTCAACTTCTTCACAATAACTATATTTATAGACATGATAAAAGTCTTAGTGGGGGTAATGAAGCTTCGAAGTGCATTGAATACAGGGTTGATAAGTGTGCACATATGACAGGTATGGCCGGCCGGGTGGTCGAGCGGTCTGCGGCGGTAGGCTATCGACTCAACGGTCCCGGGTTCGAGTTCCGGCAGGGGCATGGGTGTGGATTTTAACACTTAATAGCTAAAGGCCGAAGTCCAAAGTTACTAAACTGGCCCATATAAAAATAAAGTTTACCAAAGTTTTTTACGACAGGTATGGAGGACAACAGTGATATATTATTCGCTTCAACAATGGAACGAAGATATTCACATAATCATTTGCCTCAACCAGTGGAAACTGAGAAAAGAAGAATTCAGAATCAAGTAAAAAGAACTGCCTCTTCTTGCAACGACCCGCCTGCAAATGTCATCGCGTCATGTACAACTGATATATTTTCAGCAGCTGTAAGTGCTGCACTTCCAAGTATTTCTGCCATGAAGAGAAAAGTACAAAGGATAAGGAAAACGGCTGAGATGGTACCAGCGAACCCTGCGGACATTAATAATTTAGTTATTCCCCTTACGAGGTGACATTAACAAATCATAGGTTTCTCTTGGATGACATTGGGGTTGGTGCAAATCGTATACTTATTTATGCAATGGAAAGGAATCTAGATCTCCTTGTTTGTCGCTTAAAGTTTCAGTTTTATACTTCCGAATAAGTGTTCTTAATTTAACGATCTCCTGAACATAATTACGTTGTTTTTTCCGGTTTACAGCGAGAATACGTTTCAGTCGATTGACTTCCTTCCGTAAACGTATAACTTCATTTGCAATAGGCTTACTATTTGAAGACAAAGACTCAGCACAATTGTTAACGGATATCAAATCGTCCCTTGCACGAACAGTTGTCACACGCTTAATCATTTTGGGAGAGCATCGTTGTCTGGGGGCTGTGGATCGAAACTGAGATAACTCGGAATACCCGGAAATTTATGCGGAACAGGATTCTCAGTCAACTTCTATTTATCTCCAGCCAATTCCACAGTTTTCCCGTTTATTGTGAACTTATCCACCTTCACCAACGTATCATCGCTAAAATGTAGGTCACACACACGATCAGTAAGTGTCAACAACCGGTCACTTCGGGGATTTTTTTTAATTCCACTCATATAAATTACTTTTCGAAGGTCTGAACAAATGTCTGCTATCGCCTTTACGATATCCAGATGTACAACATGGAACAAAGCAACTCGGCATGTCTTCAATTATTTTAGCACTACCACCTTCTCTAATCAGCAAACAAGAAAAGTTCAAAGAAAGAACTAACCAACCCCCTTTAAAATAAACAGTCTCACAAGGGTGACAGCCCCACATATTCGGACCAAGCGATCGCATCGCAACTGGCATTGGAATTTGGAACTACAATTTCTTATCAATGCGTGTATATGTAAGTTCCTACACTTAGACTTTTACCCACTCTGGTCTGCTGTAGGCGATGAGGAAGCCAATGATATGCATATGAGATATCAGTGTTACTAACTTATGCAGCTACAATGGATCAAAGTTCAAAGAAGGGACCAGTACAGCAAAACAACAAAAGGAAGAACTGCAAATTATGTAGACAATAGAAAAACGGCTTATCGCTCACCCTGTTGGCGCCCATAATTTGGACTGCTTCAACAGACCCTCCCCGTAATAATGCATGTTACTCTTTTTTTATCCGACTGAATATATCATTACGGATGTATGATTTTGTTTTCTGCAATAAACACTGGTATATCTGGTATTATTGGCAACACTGATAATTTAAGCGCCAGTTAGTTTGATACTGATGAACATAATTGTTGGATTTGCAGTATTGAAAGGAAAGTAATTCATTAAACATCCTGCGAGTTTATATTTTGATTTATATCACTTTATAGTGTTTTATAGCTACCATACGAATGTTTTGAAGTCGAATATTGTTTGTGCACAGTGTCGTATTGCATAGTAATAACAGCGAATATGTTGTTACTTAGTTATCTAAAACTGAAATGTCTACAAAACATGTTATAATATACTTGCGAATAGCGACAGGTAGAGCGCACGAGGCTGAGACATATTTCTCGTTGCCATAGTTGCAGCTTTTTTTAAAAAAAATATATATTGAAGTACTATATCTGTAATGAGAAATGCACTGAGTATATGCTAATTTGTATAAGTTAGCGATAGTAAACATAATACAAAACAATGAAATGTCCATTTCTAACCACCAGAAAATCATTGTCACGAGTACAAAAATCGAAATTTCAATATTAATTGCGAAGGTTAGGGGCTCGGGCCGCACAAACGGTAAAAAGGATATCAACGTTCAGGCACTTCTCGAATACTAGTAAAAAATTCAGATTTCTAGGTGGAATTTTTGAGAAAATGGCGTCCAAACATGACGACTTAATGAACTTTTCAGCTTTTTATGACGCTGTAACTTGAGACGTAATGATCAGAAACGCAAACACTTTACAGTTTTAACACACTTTATAAAGGCGCTTATGATGGTGGAAGCAAAAGGTCGTACGACCCATGGCTACCGAATTTTTTTTATCTAGAGTGATAAAAAATCTCAGAAGTTGGCAACATTGCGAGTTAATTGCGTGAATCCTATTGGAGCACCAGGGTAAATTTTACCCTCTACTGAAGCACACTACTTTGTTTTCATCCTACCATTCAGCGTATGCTACTACGTACATAGTTTTTCCATAATAAACTTTTAAACTTGACATAATTTTTGCTTTTTCGAACTACTCGTGCTGAGGCCGGCTATTTTGAAAGGCTATATATGAATCGAAGGAAAAATTTTAGGTGGTAAAAAGAAAAAAAATATGGGTCTAATAATTTTGCACGTAGATCCCGTGCAAAAAATATGAAAGAAATCTGAGACCATGATGGGGACGATTTACTTTTGCCTGGACGATTTGAAATGGGATCAATCTATTGTTGCTGTGATTTTTATTTTTCAAATGCTTCATAATGATTTAATGTCATCATTATGTTTAAATATCGTTCAATAATTGAACTTGTTTATTCACAAACATTTAAAAGCAATAGTAAAGAATGCTGTTCTTACTTTTTCTAAAGTAATCTAATGGTGAAGAGGGTAAGTACGACAGTTGCTTACAATTGCAATAATTGAACTTGTTTACTCACACACATTTTAACGCAATGGTAAAGAAAGCTGTTGTTACTTTTTCTAAAGTAATCTAAGGATGATTTGGTAAGTGCGACAGTTACTTACAATTAATATGTAACAGGTACGATAGATTGAGATGTCTCTTTTCTTTCAGTCTCAGCACGGCACCCTCATTTTGTTTGCTGAAGGGAGGGTGAATGCAGTGACATATCGAGGTGAATGCAGTGATTCTATTATATTTTTAGTGATTGTTTGCTTGTTTTGTTTTTTTGGGAACACTGTTTGAAATTTTTCTGATGCGCGACTGTTTCAAAATGTGTTAATCTATTTACATTATTATAAATGGTATATTATTGTTCGCGTTCAAAATGTGATACGAATGCACTGTAACTGCCGTAAGAATATATATGCAAAGAAATGTAAAGGATTTAGAAGACTAGTTCTTCGATGGAGATGTCAGCAGTTAAGCTAAGTATACTATATTGAAAAATATGTTTATTAAATGTGACAACTATAGTTTGTTACTGAATCTTGCGTTATGTTTGGTTATTTGACATTGTAGGAACTATGTATGTTTTGATATCAATGCTGTGATGTTTTAAGGAGATCTTATGGAATATGAAATAAACCTTAGTGTTTTCCGAAATCAGTTGATATGTTTTTCTCATATTGGAAATATATGATCATTATATGTTAAGGTTATACTTTACTCACCGACACTACTATTGTTATTGCTCTGAGATTTGATTACGCAAGACTGATTCTTTAGTATCTATCACCAGTAATACTAAAAACCCAGCACTCGGCACAATAGTGCGATTTTATAACTAATTGTTAGATGGCAAAGAAGTGCCCAAAACCTGGGGTGTAGGAGTACTATGCACCCTCTACAAGAAAAAAAGGAAGCATCATAGATCCAAATAAGTATCGTGGTATCACATTGCTACAAGTAATTAGCAAGATATACACAAATTTGTTAACAGAAAGAATAAGTATCTAGGCATAAAAAATAAAATTCTTACACCAGCACAAGCTGGATTTAGGAGAGGTTTCAGTACAAAGGAGAACGTTTTTGTAATTCGAACTGTAGTGGATAATCTAAAAACATTATCCACAGATAAACTAAAGACATTATCTAAAAACGGGGTAAAATATATAGTTGTTTTGTAGATTTCCAGAAGGTTCTCGATGAGATTAGTCGTAATACATTATACTATAAACTGAATAACATGGGCATGTCAGTGCTGATGATTAACAGAATCAAACTATTATATAAAAAAGTAGAATTCTGTGTAAAATTACTAAGTAACGAGGTCATACAGTCAATTAAATCTCCCGTCGAATTGAGACAAGGATGTCAAATGTCTCCTATTTTATTTAATTTGTTTATAAATGATATAGATACGCCTTTAAAAGGCGTAAATTTATTTATACTATCGAAAACACAAATGAGGATGCAAAGTGCACTAGACAAACTGAGTAAATATTGTGAGGAATGGCGTCTGAAAGTAAACTGCACAAAGACAAAAATCATGGTTTTCAAAAATGGGCAAAACATTAGTAAACACGGAAAATGGTACACAAGGGACGGGAAAGAGGAACAGTGAATAGCTTTAAATATCTCGGTTTAACATTAACCTAGATCTACCGCGGCATGAAACCAACATCCAAAATAGGCTGTATTAGCTACATAAAACGTTATGCTTACAGCACGAAGAGTTTGTTTGTTATTTAATGTTGTAGTTATATGACTTTATATCAAACATTAATTACACGCATATTTGACGTCATGATCAAACAGATAGTAACTTACGGTAGCGAAGTGTGGGAAACCGAGTGTTTGGGAAAACAACTAAACAAATCACACAATAAATTCTGCAAACTGGTTTTAGAAGTTGCACAGTCGGCAGAGAATAGTGGAGTACTGATAGACCTCGGCAGACTGCCTACAAGCATGATGATCAAGGAACAGGTTCTGAAATTACAAAACCAAAATAATAGAGAGTTTATTATCATCACAAATAAAAGAGAGAAATAGTGAAAACTGGTTAAAAGAGATGTAAACAACCTTAAACGATTTGGGGTTAGACAGTTTGACGAAAGATAAAAATGACAACGTCAGGGACACAATAAAACATATCGAATTCCTTAGCCGATAGCATTTTTAAGACATTAGTTGAAGATTGTCAAACAAAAATCTCTCTTAGTATTTTTTCGGAAATTAAAAATCGAGGCAAGTAAAGAATAACATGACGATGTAAATATACAAAATAGACGGGCAATTGGCATATTCAGGCTGGGAATTTGGAATTGGGAAGGAAGAAAAGGACGGGAAAGGAGTACGCAGGTGCGTAATGTGCGAGGGAGAAATCATTAATACAAAAGTATGCACTAAAAGGTGAGAAGGAGGTAAATGAGGTTCTCAAGCCGAAGGATCAGGACGAATTAAAAAGTCTGGCTAAACAATTAAATTAAAAGGAAGTACTTCGGACAGTTTAAAGGGAACAATCATCATTTGCTCCACCAACAGTTGTAACGTTTCAGACATTCTCTGAAAGTTACTTAGAGTTCTTTTATAAAGACTCGGAATAATTATTGTCTGTAATTAATTTGGTTGATTACCAATTAAGACTTTATAATTTTTAATCAATGTTGATCGGATATTTCTATAAAAAATCTGTATGATAATTGGGGAATCTAGTTTTTACTTTTTCATTTCTCTTAAAAAAATCAGAAATTTTAAGGGATGAAACATTTGCAGAAACTGTAAAGTACAAGGCTAGAGTCGCCAAATATTAACGAGAGTAAACATTTCTGAGGGTCTTGTTCTTTCAAAGGAGCAAATCGTGGTTAAAGGAGGGAGTTTTTTCTTTAGCGTCATATACAGCGTCTTTCGTGTAGCTGTTAAGAAAAGAAGTCGTTATCGGTCAGTGAAACAAAGCAGTCACGATCAGAAGAGCGTCATGATTTGCGTAGGCCTCGGATCAGGTACCTTTGATTTTTTGTTTAATTTTCATTAAAAGTTCGTCACGAATTCGCTAAAAAATGTAGACGACAGAGTATCAAAATTTCTCCCACAGCGGTGGGGGGAGAATTGATTTATTATTTGAAGTAAATAACACGATTTTTCTTTTTACCTGACAATCATATTTATTTCGTATCTTTCAAGAATTTTTTAATCACTGTATAAGTGAAATACACTCTTGATTAATTTTTATAGTGTAGTCTAACATTTTAATTGTATAGCTTATTTATGACTAATTTAGTTCTTAAACTAAGAAAAAATGTTACTCTCTTGGAGTATAGTTTAAATATTTTGCCCTTTTTGTTAATATAAGGAAACTAGACTTTTTAGGTTTGTTTATGGTTTTTCCCTAACTTTAAGGCATAAGAAGGTCTTTTTATGTAGATTTTTGGCTTCACGTTCTCGGGGAGATCGTGAAAAACTGTAATGGGCAATGACATCTACGACTCGGGGAAAAGTAGATGACACATGTGATCCGTAGTTGGAATTCCAAGACCTCATTTCATAGTTTAATGGCTTTCACTCTCGGGGAGAGTGAAAATAACAGTTTGGTATAATTTAAATTATTTAAGTTATTTTGTTGGCTTGTCGATTTCTGGGAAATAGAGAAGAAAGTAGTGGATTATGGCATCTTCGACTCAGGGAGGAGAAGACGATTAGTTAGTATAGAACTGCATGATGAATTTGGGAACTTGGTGGTATCTGGTTTTATTTTTTGGATTGGAGGTTACTGAAGGCATTGGGCCTATGCATGGGGCTGTTAAGAATAAGAAGGTAAATATGAAATAAATTTTAAAAAGGTGTTTTCTATCAATGGATAGAAAAACTGTATTATATTAGATTAAGTTTCAATATTTTTAATTTTAATTTACTAGGGAAGTATTTGTAAAAATATATGTGTGCATGTGGCCGAGAGAGAGGATTGTAGAACCTCGGCGGTTGTACTATTTGATAATGAATTTACTTTGAGGGTAAGAGAATCACAGCTATTTTTAAGATAATAGCATAGTTTTTAGTTGTGATAAAGATGAGTTATTTAGAATTGTAAGGCCGTAAATTCATACTATAGATTAAGAGTTTTGCTTCAGAATTTTTAATTAAGGTCGATTAGTTTTTAAGCTAAGACCAATTTATTGCGATCTCGAATAATTGTTAGTACACCGCACGATAATTGTCTTATTGAGAACTTATAAGGTACCATGCAAATGAATAGAATTGTATATCTTCCAGAAGTATAATTTTATTAAGTAGAGAATACTGAAATTCATATAAAAGAAAAACTATGTTGATAGAAGAGATAATTTTTCGCATTCCGGTCTCATATAAGTCATATATATATATTTTCCAATACTTTATCGAAACGTTTGATTTATTTTCATAATTGACCAGTTCTCCAGACTTTTACTAAATATTAACGGATTTTTAGTATTCCTACATACGAATCGGAAATTCAAGAATTGTTGTATATTGTTTCACAACTCACTATCTTGAGATTTAAAAGCATTTAGTTATTTGTATTAACCCGAGAGTAAAAATGCCTTAATGGTAAAAGCCAGACAGAAAGATCCCCCGAAAACACTAATGAATTCGAAACTGAAATTATTAATCTATGTAAATACTAGATTAGCAACAATTTCTGTTAATCCAGATTTTTATTGAATAGGTATATATAGGCACCCATATGTTAAGGAAATATATTTAGTCGTAATAAATAGTTAGTACAAATGGTAACACGTGAGTTTTCTTTTGTCTAATATCTATGAGAAACCACCTAGCGTTTTTTCTGTGTTTTCTATTAGCTTTTTGTACAGATACTTAGAATAATAGTCCACTGTATTTATGGATACACCTTATATAGATTATTTTTATTATTTTCTAATGAAAATGAATGGACCACTAGGGAAATGTTTAATCATAAAATCCTAATCGCTATTTGATCTCCGCGAACTCATATTAGCATTACAAATTATAGAAAACAGAAATAGATTTTTTACTTTCCTTTCTTTACAAAAGTGGTGCCCTTAAACTAGAACATGCGTTCTAATGAACGTAGAGAAATATAACTTGCAATTATGTAAAGATAGCCTGATGGCATATGAAAAAGCAATAAGGGAAAGATCAGCTTGAGTTCTTTTACGTATTCGCTTGTGGTAGTGGGTGGTTTCAGAGGAATTTTCGAGAGTTGTCTATAAACATGTCACAAAAACAAGACGCTAAGGAGAGAAAGGAAGTCACCTTTTTGTCCCTCGTCCTTTTCTGTTGAGTGAAGACTATCTCGGTATTTAATACATGGGTGGCAGAGTTCTATGATAGTAAAAAATTGAAGCTGTTAAGAAGAAAGAAAAAGAAGTCTAAAAATTCTACTGAGAATAATTTCACATCGATCATTAGTTACGGCGAGGATGAAAAGAAACAGCTCTTCGAACTATTACCCATGACGCCTGAAACGTCCAACAGTACCTCTGTAAATATTAGTTCATTTATTCGTGATTTCACTAGTCTAGAGAAACTTATTGAGGCACAGAAAAATGAAGAATTTTTGGGTAAACTTTATTTATTGGTATTAGGTAGGGAAGCAGAGCTTCAAAAGCAAGAGACGGAGCAATATGAATCCGGAATCGTTTATTACTCAATCTCATTACGGAATGATTACTCATTCCCGAATCGTTTATTAGTAGTGAGGGTGTTTTGGATAGGATAGAAAGTAGACGTAGAAATGTAGTTTGGATTCCTTCTAGCTTTACGATGAAAGTTCTTGTTACTTATCTTAACTCTCTATATAGTGGTCATGGGGGTATTAGGACCACATTATTAAGAATTAAATCTCGATTTACTTGGGTTAAATATTCACAAGGACGTGACAGACTATGTTCGATCGTGTGGTATCTGCGCAAAGTTTAAGCCTACCATGGAGAAGAAATTTGGGTTTATGGACTTCGCAAAAGTGTCTCAACCTGGTGGTGATTCTCTATATATATTGATATAATAGGGCCTCTTTGTAGGACATCTGCTGGTTTTATCTACATGTTTTGTGTAATAGATGCGTTTTCACGCTTTGTGCGAATTTTTCCATTACGAAATGTATCAGTCAAGGCTGTTTGTGAGTGCTTGTTGACAATATTTTGTGAATCGAACTTTTACAATTCGGTGGTGTCAGACAATCATAGTGTTTTTAGTAATAAGCCATTAAACAAGTAAAAAAGGCCATGGCTATGTTTTGTGCGTCGAACAATAAATGGAACTTGTATTTGAAACCACTCGAGTTTGCAATCAACTCAAGAATACACTCCTCCACTAACTTTGAACCCGCAAGATTACACTTTGGTCGAGAAATGCGTGGACCATTTGATTAAGATAACATAAACGCATACAAACTTTCGTGGCGGATTATTATCCACAATGTGTTACAGAAATGGCCCGAATGATTTCAGAGGTAAATCGCCTAGCTAATCAATTCCAAAAGCAAACACAAAGAAGACAAGCAACTTATAATTGGCACCGAAAAGCTAACAATTTTAAAGTAAATAATAAGGTGCCTTTACGCCGTGTTAACCTAATGCGGCCAAGAAAATTTACTACTGAAATGGGACGGAACTTATCTCATAGTGAAGCAAGCAGGAGCAAACATTTTTTGATTGAACATTGCATTTCTAAAAAAAAAAAAACGGGTCAAAGTCCATTGTGATCAACTTCGAAGAAGTTACTGTTTCTCAATTTGCAACTGATCAGGATTTTTCAAGAGTTTATATGTCAGGAAACTTTCAGGATATTGAGGTCAAACTTAAAGTTAAATATCATTTTCGGGACAGACCTCAGTGACTCCTAAAAACCTGCATAACGAACCGAAAACACAGGAGAAAAGCTCTTCAGTGATGGTATTGAATATGCAACAGATCATTTTTTCTCAGTTTTTGGTGTGACCTTAAGAGCATATTTCACTGATGGGATAGAGAGAGCGGGAAACAGGGGTTCTTTCAGAACACGATATATCTTAAAGTAATTACCGGATAGTAATCAGCTTAGGAGCGATTAATCAGAAATGATGAACCTTGCATATGACTTTCTCCATTTTTCTACTCTTGCTAAACTTTAGAAGATATTAGATCCTAAATATGGCAATATTTGAAAGAATTGTTCCTCTTGTGACGAGTGGTTAAGCGAAAAAAATTAGCAGTAATTTTTTTCTTACATCCTTTGTGAATAAGTCTTCTTGATAATGATTCTTATAAATTGCTTCTGCTTAGCACAATCTTGCCCCGAACCTTAGTGTGTAAAATACATGAAATTAAATCATAAAATTTCATGAGAAATTGTTTAAAAAATCTCCACTGATAGTTTGACCTTTGTCGCACAGATGGCTCCGACCAGCTTTTAGGGAAAAAATTGTTTGGAGGGAATTTACTGTCGCGCAGCGAGCGGTCCGACGCTTAGCGATGATGACAAGAGGGTGGAAAGGTGGGAGGAATGTGTTTATGGCACGGCCTTTCCTGAAACCTGTGGGGAAAATCCTTGCTAATAACTTCTTTTGGACTCATTCAATTCGCTTTGAAAGTCTTATTTAGGGCAATTTACATACGCGTGACATCGGACAACTCTCGCGTGATTTAGAAATACATTGCGAGCCGTGTTGCCAGGAAACACCATGAAGATAGGCTGTATTTTCATCAATTACAACAGGCCGGTAGCTAGAATTATTTCATTGAAAGTTAATCTTCTTGTTGGATAATAATAATGCTGATATGAATGTTCATAGAGTTGTAAACAAGAAGTTATTTCTTTGTTATGAAGATGTATTGTCATTTAAAAGAATAATTACTTATATACATTTTTCAAGAAATTGTAGTTGTTTCACGACGAAAATTTGAAAGTGAATCATATTCCTGTTTCTCATATATCTACGAAATTAATAAACAGCTATTTGTTCTGATTTTTGTACAAGTAGAAAACATTACACACTCTAAATAAACTTGAGTAGGTCAGACGCACCGAAACGGTGTTTCGGCAAATCAGTTTGAAGACGGAGTACATTTCCTTTAATCATTTTCAGTTATACATTTTACTTACTCGACACTGTATTAATGATGATGATAGGTGTTCTGCCCAAAGGTAAGTCTTTTAGGTCCGCCATTTTAGATCCAAGATGGCGTCTTTGGATTAACTAGGTAACATTTTCGTAATCAAACGGTGATGTACCTTTATGCCAAATTTGATTTCAATTGTCCCAGCGGTTTAGGCTGTGTATTCTATACAACAATGGGTTCGGCGGCCATTTTGAATCCAAGATGGCGACCGATTTTGTTCATTAACGAACTTAACCGAGCCATTAAGCCTAGAAACAACATATAAAAATTTGGTTCAAATATCTTTAAAATTATGGCCTCTAGTATATATATATATATATAATATATATATATATATATATAGATATATACCTATATATCGTACCGATCTAAATAAGTAGATATTTGGTATTCTGATTGGAATTTTTCTACTTTAGGATGCATTCCAGAGTAACATGACGTTTAATCCATCTTGATATGACGATTAGAACGCGAGATATTAACATGTAAATAATTCACAAAATGGCCGCCGCAACTAAGTGATGACATGTATTATGGAAAATCCGAGATAGCTATTTTTCTCGGTGTGTCATTCTGAGCGAAATTACGTTTGTTCCACTTTTCTAGCAGATATTTTTCTTTGTCTCAAAAAAATCAAAATGGTGTCCTGGAGAGCTTCCAGTTCATTTAATCGTCTATCTGCAACCTGCTTTTTCCCAAACTTGATATGGCAAACACGAATCTGAAGTCCTTTGATGTGTATATCATCTCTAAATAAGAAAACATTTTCTAAAAATTGTTAATCTTTAACATGGGATTATATAGGAATTAGATACATTACGCATTAAGCTCATAAATTATGGTCATAAATGAAACTATCTGCTAATATGACTGCCGGAAACTATATCACGTGACACGTTGAGGATTGTTCGATTCGAATTTCAAGCTTCGCTTGTCATGCTGACTACATTATCGTTTCCTTGTGGATTTCAATGCGGAAATCGAAATTTGCTAATTTGGCCAAGATGGCCGTATCCGGAATCTATATCACGTGATACGTTATCAATAGTTTATTTTGTATTGGAAGTTGCATCCACTACTGCTGCTAATACTGCTAATACTACTACTACTACTACTATTACTACTGCTGCTGCTACTACCATTGTGACTACTGCTATTACTACTACTAATAATAATAGTGCTAAAACTACTACTATTATTATTACTACTACTACTACTAGTGCTAATGCTAGTACTATTACTACCACATGCTGTATGGACAGAACAACCACTGATAACAAATAAACTGACAGAATGGAGATATAGAAAGAAACCCTTGGGTAACCTTTCACACGATTTTCCCATTCGAGAAGGAAAAAATAGAAACTGCAATGTTATGAAGACACATGTGACATTTTCCATTGAATATTGAAGCATTAAATTGAATTATCAGACTTGGTTGTTCTCAAGCCGGTTAAGCCCTGCCCGTTTGTGCCGGCTCGAGATTCGGGCCGGGCCGGGTAGGGCCGGTCAAAGTACACAGATCCAGCCGGGCCGTCTTCGGGCCTGGGTTTGCACGGCTCTGGTGTACAGGGGCTGGTTACAGGTAGTGGGAGGAACTATCAGCTGCAATGAACATTCCTGCAATGTCTTTCAACACCTATTCTAAATACCATGAAACTGTTAGTGATGGATGGGAGAAAACAGCTCTAGAGGTTATGAAAGTTCTGCCGTAAAACAAGCTGAGTGTGCAATGCAGAGAGGAGAAGTAGACGGAAAAGGTGTTATAACACTAACTGTCATTGTTGACGGGGCTTATTCAAAGCGCTCGTATAAAAATAGCAATTATAGTTCACTATCTGGGGTTGCAGCTATCGTTGGGTACTATACTGGGGAGGCCTATTTTATTAGCACAATATGTGAAAGTGCAAAATCGAACAGTGAAAATCCAAGAGAACATAAGTGCTACAAAAACTGGGAAGGAAGTGCCAATAGCATGGAAGCTGATATTATAGCAGAGGGATTTAATTCCAGTATGGATATGTATGGCGTGAAGTACACAACTCCCACTGGAGATGGTAATTCGAGTGTGTACAACACGTTAGTGCAACAGCGTCCATACAATTACAGAAGCGTAGAAAAAATTGAATGCCGAAATTACATCTTGCGTAATTTTGGGAACAAGATGAAAGATGTGGCTAAGAATGGCCACATGTATAGTAAACTTGGCCACATCAAATTAAGAAAGGTAGTGGAAGCTAATATCAAAAGAATGCGTGTTGCTATTATGGGTGAAGTTCGCCACTGAAAAGGTTAGACCAGAGCACGAAAGACTGCTTCATTTCCGAAAAGACATTAATAATTTGCCAAAACACGTATTTGGGGACCATTCACAGTGTGCTAGTTACTTTTGCAAAGGACCACGAGAAGAAAAAAATAATATGATACCCGAATTTATTTCCAGTGGAATTCTCAATGTTATTGAAGATATTCTGGCTCAATGCATTCTCCGAAATTGCAGAAGCCTATTGAATAACGTGAACAGCAACAGAGTAAAGCAATTCAACAGTGTTGTTGCCTAATTTGTCGGCGGCAAGAGAATAAATTTTTCCTTCAAGGGAGGATACAAAGCACGAAGCCATGCTGCTGTTGTGTCATTTAACACTAAGACGCCTTTGTATAAGCTACACAAAACTATGTTCAACAGGAGTCCCGGAACATACACCAAGTTGGTCCAAATAATAATAATAAGAAATAGTAGACCCATCCGGAAAAAAAATTGGAAAACAAAACCTTTGACCGTATCTCATTCTGACTGCCCATTACGGACCGCTTTCCCAGAAACCAGATTTGAATGAGGCTGAATATAATTTAGCAAAAAATGAGTTTTTGGCTAAACTTCCGTCATGTGCAAAAGATAGGGAAGATCTGGAAAGAGTGACACTTTTGGAAAGGGTTTTAGTTAGTGGTTGTTGGAAAGAAGTTCGAAGAAAACTTCTTACTGTATCTAATTTTGGTACAGTCTGTAGGCGAAAACCAAGCACTTCTTGTCAGAAATTGGTTGCATTCTTGCTGTATAAAGATTTTGACACTGATGCCATGATTTAGAGCAGGCAACACGAAAAACGTGCTATTCAGTGCTTAGAAAAAACGATTAATGTGGAAGTTGACAAGTGCGGGCTGTTTGTGGGCAAAGTACACCCATTTTTGGGAGCCACCCTAGATGGGATCATAGGCACTAAGGGTATCGTTGAAGTGAAGTGTCCTTCTTCGGGAGCGCAACTCACTCCAGATGAGCTCATCAGGCAGAAGAAATTCACATTTTGTAAATATGAAGACAGTACAGAGATTATCAATAAAAATCACTTGTATTACTACCAAGTACAAGGACAATTACACATTTCACTGCGCGATTATTACTTGTTTGGACTGTGGACTCCACCAGGTATGGAAGTGACCAGAATCGAAAGGGAAGATTCTTTTTGGTAAACTAAAATGGAAGAGAAACAGATAAAATTTTACATGAACTGCATACTGCCTGAACTAGTGGATCCTACGCGCACACGTTCAATACCAATTAGGGACCCACACTATATTGTGGACGCTATAAAGTTGAGCAAAGATGGCGGCAGTAGTAAGAATGCGATGTTGAGAAAATAAGTCACCCCACAGTACAACGCAAATTATTGTAAACGGAGAGAAATGTTACGTGTTTCCTGTTTGTCATGGAAGAAAATAAAGAATGGTTTTAGTCATCCTGTTTTCATATTTCCAAACAAACAATGTTTGATTGAGTAACCTTTACTATTGATAGCAATGTTAGTACGTGTTAAATTACAATATCTATATTTAGTATGCACACATCACAATAAAGTAAAGGGCCTCTCCGGTTGGAACCACACTATCACGTGACTTACAAAATCGAGTCAGGAGATTTCAACTCTGAAGTCATATTTGATATCTCAAACTTATGACGAGATATGGACACAGTGCAAAAATACTAAATGTGAATATACATCCTATTATTAATATTGATAAGTTTTAGTGCCACATGTATATAAATTAGCAGTAACTCCCCTTGAGTGGTGCCAAGGGTGGGGAATTCGTATCTCACCTCCGCGTTGTGCTCCTCGGGTAATTCTAAAAAGATGCATATACTTTATTTCATCATTGTTATTGATTTTACTAAAAAACTTGATTTTTGACAATGTTTTGTCCATATTTACCTGCTATATATCGTTTGCTCTCAACTATGTCTTTCGAATAAGCTATAAATTAGGCATCTCTCTCTACAGAGGAGTAGTGGGATAAGGGTGCGCGGCGGGTAAAAGTTTGCAGTGTCATTATCTTTCTTACTGTAGAAGTGAGGTTAGCAACACTGAGTCATTCTAGAATTTGTCATGGCGTAATGTTTAAGACATAGTTACAAGTGGTTGGAACCTACAACAACGTGGAAAGCAGGGTGCGAAATCACGGGGGGTTGGGTGAATTCCCCCCCCCCCCCCCCAAGTCTCCCAGAAAGTGGAATTTTACTTATTTTACATATGTTTCCATTTGAGAAGGAACTTTTTCCCCCACTTCCCCTCCACCGAGGTTGGGACGATTTCGCACCCTGGTGGGAACTATGAAGTAAATTTCATTTTGGATCGTTCTTATAAGAAATGAACAGAAGTAAATAATTGACTAGATGTTCTGTAATATTTGGTGTGTGGCATGAGGGGCTAGATGAATCTAATTGTTTTCTGTAAAGACCTCCGGAAGGGGCAAAAGTTCACACACCACGTTGGGGCAGACATTCGCACAGGATGTAAATACAAATTTTGGTTTACCAAGTTAGGACGCGTTTGATGTTAATAAAGCAATGATGCTAATCACTGAATGAAGTTTACCCGGTGTTTTCCCCATTGGTTGAATTATCATTTATTGCTGCCAGAATCTTCAAATTATTGATATGAAATATGCTTTATCTAAAAGAAGAATGCTTGAAGATTGTCAGGTGCAAATTGCACGCTTCTAGGTCTCTTTAGAACGGATATATAATCCATCTAAAACTAAGTACGTACGGTTGCCCCACTGGTCTCCATTAGTTTTTGAGCTAAATCAACGAATTCATTTATCCACTGACTTTTATGCTAGACTATGTTTCATCCGTTTTAGGAAAATTTGCTTTTCGAATATCTAAACACAAGGCAGTGTGTCAAGCCAAGTTCGGAAACGCACCTGCCGTGTATTATATTACACCCCAAATTTCATAAAAGTATTCCTTAGAATTTTTGAGATATTGATTTCCAAACATCAATATTTTTACCACTCACTAACTGACTGATGATCAAAAACCTAGAGCATTTCCAGGTAGCTTAGAATATTGAAATTTTTCCAATTGGTAGAGTTTCTGACACAGCCAAAGAAACAACTGCTAAATTATTGAACAATTTCCACCTTTCAACAGACATATCTCAAAACGGCCTCCATTATAGCTAGACGTTATGCAATCCACCAGCAAGTAAATACATTTTTTTCATACTACCTAAGCCATCTAACCACTACAAAGTCAAACTTTTGCAGACAATTAGAATCAATTGTGAACAAAAGTGTAATTAAATAAAGAAAATTAATTAAAAGAGAATGCAATTAAAATGAATTCCCTCAACAGCTTGTTCCTCAAGTGAACAATGAACCCCGCAAGCAACCTGTGCTCAATTATATATTATTATGCAGTAGGCCTATAAGTTATGCTCGGGACTAACATGTTATGTGAATTGGAAAATAATAATAATAGTTGTCAAACTTATTATTATTATTAGCAACTTGAAAGAACGCTCCAAATTGTTTCTATAATGTAAATCCTGAAAAGAACACTCCAACTCATTGTACAACGTTTCAAATCCTAACCCCCAAAGCTGAAGTACTATCAACTTCCTGATTCGAACCACTATTCGAGTTCATATTTTTGAAGTTGGTGTCTTCATTTGAAATCGAACGCGCGACCATTTAGCCCTGAAGGTGATTTATAAATAAGAAAGCAAAGGAAAAGAGAGACTAGGGTCCTTCGATTTTTTCAGTCTTCCTCAAAATTATTGTCAACAACAAACGGAAGAGCTGCAAGTGTTTTCGGTTCATCTGAACTTTTTTTCCGGGCGGTATTCCTTCGTAAAGGTTCTTCGCTGCTGGCGCTGGATCCTTTGTTTTCCTTTAGAGGATGGTGAAAGTGAAGGGGGCAAGAAAGTTTTGAAGCTATCGTGGGGCTGATGTTTCTATGTTGCAAGTTTCCCTTCACCCCGTAGTGCTGTGTTCAACAGTGGACCGAACCCATCATACTGACTTAGTAACAAAGCACTTCTGCAGAGAGAGGGAAATTTCCCTGCATAGGGAATTATAATTACAAATGCGCTATCCCTTGTCCAAATATTGAAATAGGTGATGAGCCGCGTGTGAGCCAAATCGCAAAACTACATTCCCTGACCATCATCATCATCATATTCAGTCGTTTTCTATCCACTGCTGGATGAAGACCCCCCCCCCTTTTCTTTCCACATATCTCGGTCTGCTGATATCCTCATCCATGTAGCTCTTGAAAAACGCTTGATTTCATCTACCCATCTTACATTTGGACGCCGTCTCAGTAGTTTCTTTTCTCTCGGAGTCCACTGTAGTACATTTGTCGTCCACCTTCCATCTGTTCGTCTAGCTATGTGACCGGCTCATCTCCACTCATCCTCTTCGCAGACTTTATTACATCCTCTACCTTTGTTTGTGCGCGAATCCATTCATTTCTCTTCCTGTTCCTCCTGGTTATTCCTAGCATGCATCTCTCCATTGCTCTTTGTGCGACTCTCAATCTTTGAGTCGTTTGCGCATTCAATGTCCAAGTTTCACAGCCGTACATCATCACGGGTAAGACACACTGATTATAAACTTTACGCTTCAGACACATTGGTAGTTTGCTTTTGAAAATAAAGTGTAGTCTTCAAAACGAACTCCACGCCATTTTATATCTTCTATTTATTTCATCAGTCAACTTAGCATTAGATGGCCTAATTAAACATACTCATCAACTATGCCTATTGTCTCTCCGTTAATCTTCACTTCCTTCTTTGCAGCATGTTGGTTGTACATTACTTTTGTTTTACTTAAGTTCATTTTAAGGCCTATTTTCGAACTCTCGTTACTCAGTTCTTCCATTCTGGTTTGTAGTTCTTCTGCACTTGTAGCAAACAGGACTATATCATCAGCGAACCGTAGGTGATGAAGATATTCGCCATTAATTTTTATTCCAACTTCAACCCAGTTTAAATTTTGGAACACTCTCTTCAGGACCGCAGAAAACAGTTTTGGATAAATTGAATCTTCTTGCCTTACTCCTTTTCCAACTTTAAATTTTTCACTTTCTTGATGTAGTCTAATGACAGATGTGGCAGTCGACTACATGTTTCGCGGTAACTTTCGATGCTTTGCTTTTCAAGTGATTTAAGTACTGTTGCCAAGGAGATCGAATCGAAAGCTTTTTCAAAATCTATGAATCCCAAACATAGTGGAAGTACATATTCATTAGTCCTTTCCATAACTTCATTCAATGTTTGTATTTGGTCCATTGTGCTAAATCCACGACGAAATCCGGCTTGTTCCCTTCCCTGGTTAAAATCTAAGTCTCGTTCAATACGATTCAAAATAACTTTGCTGAACATTCTGTATAGGACTGACAGTAAACTATCATAATAAGAGAAATCTTATTTGTTCAGGGTTCGCCGAAAACAATTTTTTCTTTTCTCTTTTTCTTTATTTGTTGTCGCGGTGTTGTGTAACTACTGCGCCATTACTTCTGATTATTTTTTATATAATCTTTATTAATTAAGTTGTGTATAAATTGTAAATAATGATTTTATATTAGGATTGGACAACCGAATTAATAATAAGATGTACACATAATATATTCATAACCTAATTTAGTGTGATATATTTAGTTGTATTTTGTGTATTTATTTAATTATTTTATTCATGTTTATTTCCTTTTTATTTTATTTTTAAATTCTACGTACAACTTAATATTGGGATTGTATATTTAGATAGTATATCTTTAGTGTAACTTTATATTTGTTATAATGTTTTTTATTCATTTGTAGTTTTAGTTTAGCTGTGAAGAAAAAGAAAATATTCTTGCTCGTGCTTTTCTTCCCGTGTTGTTGACTGACCAGTGACCATATATAAGCTGCGGTATTCTATTCTTCCCCTCTCTCCCCACACCGTTTTCTTGGGGAAGGACAAGGTGAGTTGGCGGAAGTCGGGGTAGTGGAAGAAGGGACGCAGGATGAGTGAGGTGTAAAGCGGTCACTGTGTATCGTAATGTTCTACTGTTTTTTGAGTAACATTTAGGTAGAGTTCGAGAGATACATGGAATCGTGGTTTATGCCCGTCACCAGTTTCATTACAAAGTAAATATAAGTCCAATAAGTTAATACAAAGAACGTCCTGTACCACGGTATTTACAAGATTTCTTACAGAATAACTCTTTATGGCTTCTTCTCGGTTGAAATGCCTCGCAGAAGTGAGCTAGGATAGGAGTCGCATCAGTTCGACAGATGTGTGTCAGGGATGCACCAGTTCGACAACTAACTGTGTACAAGGTTTGAGTTAGGTAGCACACCAATCCGACAGCTAATTGTGTGTGCAGGCTAAGGAGTCGCACACCAGTCCAACAGCTAACTGTGTGTGCTGGGTTAGAAGGATCATACCAGTCCGACGGCTAACTGTGTATGCAGGAGAAGGTAGAGAAGGCGACCACCCTGGCGAGTGATAAATTATAAGGTTGCGTCGGGGTTTTAAAGCCCTCCATCGGTGTGGTCCTCTAAGCTCCTCCTCTGTTGGTGGCTCCTGTTGATTCCTTGATGAAACTGATGTTGTCTTCTTGTTTGTGTTGCACTGTTTATTTACAATGCTTCAGTTGTTTTACACATGTTTACTTTTTGTAATACTCACGCTACAACAAAGCTTACGCTGCGAATGTGAAACTCGTGCTCAAGCACGTGGAACATTACAGTATTGATCTACAATAATTCTTTTATTGCCAGGCCGTTGTTTGGAAATGTAATAATGAGGCGAATGTTGAAGCCATATAAACATCAAGTTAGTAAGTGCCTACACTTTGAAGACCGCAAGGTAAGAGTTATGGGAATCATTTCAATGGCCCAAATTATATTTTTTCCGAGGCCCTTGTCAGAGAGAAATGAAGAGCACAAAGAATAATGGAAAAACTTGAGTTCAGATTAATGCGATTTCGGCTTTAACATTTTTTCTCGTGAGTGGTTCTTGTGAATATTTAATGTGTATTTATTTCTTGTTGAAATCGAATAACATTTAATTTTATAGAACATATGAAAATATTTCTGTGTAGTTCTGAACTATTTTTCCTTTCGAAATTGTAATACTAATTACTAGTTAGTTGATTTTCTCTCTATTTAAATGTAGAAGTAGAAACGGTCTTAGAAATGGGAGTAAAAGAGCGCAACTATTTGCGGGAATAGTTGGTGGCTCATTAGTCGTTTAGGCTTAAACCTGGGTTGAGTCGGAACAAATTTCTTGTAGAAATTTAGAACTCGTAATCTAAGCTTTTTTGTAGAGATAGAAAGGTTGATTATTAACAAATTAATGAGTAGAAGTATGTAACTCTAGAATCTGGCTGTACTAATTTTCTTTTAGGTAGGAGAACCTAATAAATTAATATTATTATAATTAGATGCATGTGGGATTGGGTGATTGAATCTATATCACGATATTTCTGATTGGGATTCAAAAGGGAAGTAGTGCATGCCTAACGGGAATCGTGGGATCCAGTTTCAGGGAAATTGGATGGGTTCCCGTGTAGAATTGGTGGACTGCAGATCTTGGTGTAAACTGGTGAAGATTTTTAAGGATTTATTGCTGGATGGAACTGGGGGAACCAAAATAGGGACATTTCACTTCGGTTCCATGGGAATTCCTATCAAAATTATTAATCGGTGAGTTATTCTTTAATCTCTTCTGGACATTTGAACTGAATGAACAGTGTTGTCTTAGTGGTCTATTTATCGAACTTATTATTCTGTCATTTTCTATAATATTACAATTATTTTTGAGCAAGAAGATTTGAAATTAGTGTGTTTTATTTTCTGTGACCATAGTAGAAAAATTGCACATCTGCAAAATCTTGAAAGCATAATTATTCATTGTTCTTGTCAATGCCCATATCAAAGAATAGCGATTTGTTGAGTCCCAATAAAATAAAAGTAACTTGATTCGAGGGAAGAGAGAGCGAAAGACATTTCTAATCATCAGTCTCCATGTAAATACTTTTTTAAATTGTGTTTCTTTTTTCATGTATCAATCATCTCATGGTTATCGTAGTAGTTTAACAAATGTATTTATAGTTCTTTTACCTGTGAGGTTTATAAGGCCGTTAGTTTTCTTTTCATGCTTGCAATAAATTCGAGAGAGAGCCTTTGGATGGCATTTACGAGGCTATAAAAGCGTTTGATGTTCGATTGATACATGATCGTTTAGATGAGAGAGTGAAAGGTCTTTTGAATGTCTGTTAGAATTCGACAGTTATTTTGTTGTTAGAATTCGACAGTTATTTTCAAAATAATTCTGCGAGTGCGAGAGACCTTTTGGTCGCAAGGTGTTAGTCATCCTTTTAATTCAGGTGTCAATAAGAGAGAACATTTCACTGCTTATAACATATTCATGTTTGTTAAATGGTTTGCTCAGAGTTATGATAGAGAAGCATTACGGATGTGAATTAAAAGGGAACTGTTTAACGTCTTGTTTCGAGTGAGAGGCCTCTTAACTGTAATCTCCCAGTTTGTTATTACTTTGAAGAAGCCCTTTAGATGTGAATATTCTGGCATCTATTTAATCTTCGAAGTATATGTTAGTCTCCTTTTGGTACAGAAAGTTATGAAGATAGTTACAGTCCACAAGTGAGAGACTTTTTGAATGCTATACATCTACTCTCTCATATTATTCACCGAGAAGTACCGAACCTCTTTAATTGTAGTTGTACTATGACACATTACAGAAGTCAGACGAGAGACTTTTTGGATGCAAATGTCCTGTAATGATAACCTACAGTTTTTTTTTAAAAAAAAAATGAGGTCTGATATTCACATCGATCTACCCTCTCTCTGGGGAACCTCTCTCAAACCACAAGAAAGCTTCCCACAGTGAACTTGTTATAATTATGAAATATGATAATATAAAAAGGCCCACTAAAAACAGAAATGTTGTAGAACAATGAACAAATAAGTTGTACCTTCGATATAACAAAATAAATAAAAATAAAAACACATTAAAAAATACGCTTAAAACGGCACACTAGTTTGATATATTTGAAAGGAATAGAGATATTTTATAATAACGATGATGATATGATATTAACAATATAATTAATAATTACATTTGCAAGTAAAATTAGTTTACCTTGTCTGTCAAAATTATCTTCTCGAAGTATGCAGACCAATGCAAGAAATTTGTTTACTTCCCGTAGATACAATATTGTGGCATTGTTAAGTTTTATAACACTTGAACTTTGATTATCAAACGCTGCTCCTTCACTTTCTTCCCTTAACCTGAAAAGAGAATGTTAGTGGATCATATGTTGAAGTGTAGCAATTTCCTTGATTATATGAACATTTCACACTAGAAACATTTTTCATACAAATATAACAAGTAAAAGGACATAGTTTATTGATCCTTGCTACATACGAAAATAAACAGATAAAGATTCATATAATACATATAAATATCAGGTACATGAAACTGCAATTAAAGGTACTTTCTTCGTCAGGTGATGAATTTCTGTATCAAAATAGCAAAATCTTCAGGTAATGACGCCATTAATTTAGCTTTAAACTATTTCTCTGGTTAATATTATATTAAAGTGTGAAAAGTATGCGACTGGATCGGGGATCGAACGCGGGACCCTGGGGTTACCGTCCCAATGCGCCACCCAGTCGACACGATTCCCAATCACACACCTTCCACTCTTGATGTCGATGTTCTCTCTCGAAACTACATGGGCAGTACCACAATTCCTAGTTGTGCTTGAACTTTCCTGTGTCTCATAATGAACATCTCATATTGTAGTGTAGGATACTAGTTCACTACATTTGTTGATCTTTGCTTGAAGTTAAATTTAATAGTTTTTTTTTTCGTTAGAATGCGCTAGTAATTGTAATCTCTTCGTTTTGCGCCACATTTTAACATGGGCGAGATAGGGAATTGGCTCACGGCTCCGACTTTTTTTTCGTAAATGAGGAAATACACTCATTTCCAGGGCTAATGGTACTACTGCCATCTACCGGTATTTTTATCGACTACTTAATTATTCCATCTACCGACATTGCTGCCAACTTCTTGAAAAGATTTTTACAGCTAAGCGCTTTTTTACGCAAACGCGATCAGAAGTGTTGCTATAGCTGCTGTTTTGTACCCAGCTGAATGCCTGAATGATACACATTCAACACGGGTATACCTCTATTCTCACTCGCAATTGAAAATGTAAAAAATGTTGGTTATTACTGTAGCTAAGAACTTATTACAGCGCCGATGAAAATTTTCTTTTAGTTTAAAATTCTATGGGAGAATTGAAATAAAAAACTTTGCTGTTTTCATTCGTTTTTGGAAAAATGATCTCTCTCAGTTCAGAAATTTTCTTACATTGCTATTTGCACTTTGTATAAATGAAAAAAAAACAGCAGCTATTTGAAAATAAAAAAGTTGCTTATTGCTTAACTAGTTAACGGAAGTAACTAACAATGTAGAATTCTCACGCGAAGACTAAATTATTTTTTATGTTTCCAAATCTATTGAAATCAGAAAACAACCTTGCATTTTTTTCTTTTATTAGAGATAACATGCACACGCAATAGACTAGCTATATTCAATTTTAAAAAATAAACGAATAATCTGAATTCCCCAAAACTGAAAAAATTAGCAAAAATTCTTTAGTTTTTAAGTGTTGGATTATACTGTCAATGTAACACCTTTCGCTACTTTTCATCTTATTTCGAAAATACGTTTAATAAAGAAAACTACTATTAAAATTGTTCTATTACTCTTTCATTCTTTACGTCATAAATGTATGAATTTTGAGCTATAAGTATCACAGTGCAAAAGGTATTTTCAGGAATTGCTTCTTCAAAATCGATTATAATTTTAATATTGGTTCTTTCGTTTATAACAACTTGCTTTCTTTTACTTGTATTAATAACATACATTGGATGATTTTCTATAAACTCTTTTGGAGAATAAAACATATAGGTATTTTTCTGTATTACACGTTTAAAAGCGGTGTAACTATCGTACATTTTAAGATAATCTGCTTTTGTAATATCCATGTTTAAGTTCTCGCGAGGGAAGATTTCGTTACGAGCAATTTTTAAATAGATATTCTTAATCTTACATGGATCAAACTTACTAGCATCTATCTCCTGAGTATTATCATCACGATTAGTTTGAAAAAGAACTATTACAAAATCAGGCATATCGAACTGCAGTGAATTTAACTGTGTTGTTACATCAAATTCGAAATAAGAACCTGAAACATGTCGTTGAACACTTTGATACGTGAGAAATTCAATTGGTATTAGAGGTTGTCGAAGTATATCTGCATTTAATTTCATTGAATAATTTTTCTCGTATTCGACAATTGGCATTCTCAGCTCCATTGAAGTAATCACTAATTTAGCAGGATGAGCTAACGTAGCATCATCTAAAGTACCATCTGCTTTCTTTGTTTTCCAACGAAAAAATAAAACATCATTATTTGCACTTCTTTTAAATGTTATTCGAAGCCCACTCTTCCACATAATTTCCTTATAGTCACTAAAGAAACGAAACAGTAAACGTAGTGGAAACAACACTCTTCGCGTGGAAGTTTCGCATCAGTTATTAATCCACCCGACTTAAAATATTCAAGCTCAGGCTTTGATAATCGACATGTAGCAATAGCAGTTGATGTGATCCCTGGAAAATCTATTTTATCAATAGCAGTACCATGTTTGCGTACCTCTACCTGCGAAAACAAATATGGAACAAAATTATCTATTAATTTAATATTTGACCCCGCAGTAAAAGTTTCTCCAGCATCACTTCCAATGACTTCATATTTGATGTATAAATCTCCGTAGTGTGGGTGCACAAAACCATCTCCGGAAGTGATGTCAAATTCGGTGTCCTTATTTGCTTCATTCAAGTTATTAAATGTACGACGATTCAGTGGGGAAGACTAACACTCGTAGCTTTCAATAAATTCCATCTTTAAAAAAAACAACTATATTATATTCTGCTTTGTTTTTTGCTGTCATTCTTGCTATAAAAAAAGTCATTTTTTAAGAGTCATCATTTTTAATCATGAGAATTGCACTTGTTATCGCACCGCCAAAACTTGGTTCATGCAATTCATTGCTAACACTTATTTCAATGAAACGTATATGACTCTCTTGTATAGGAAAAAATAATGGATACTGAGGCTGGCTCATAAGCAATTGGTTCTAAAAATTCCGTCAATGGTTTAAATGTCGCTAAAACATTCGTTTCCTTGTGCTAATACTCACCATCTGCTATAATCATACCTCTTGCTAGGTTACAGTGTATACTAAAAGTTTCAATACTTAGGAACTTTGGAAGAAATTGACCTATATGAGTCTCTTCTGGCTTAAGATCTGTATTATTCTTGAAACCTAAGAACTTACCAACAGTTCCCGCATTATAATTTTCTGCTAATGGCGTAATTTCCATTCGATGAGTTACATGATTTTCATTTAGAAGCACTTCTTTGGGTAGTGTTGTTTCTAATCTTGATGCATTATATTGACCCGGTGGTATATTATGTTTTACTCCTTTATAGGAGTAGGTTTTGATAGTTTTTGTTACATTTGGTATTAGGTATACTCATGCTCAAAAACATTTTTCGCATGTCTTTATTTGACAGTTTTTGACAAATATTTTTCTTCTTGAATTCTGGCGTTTGCTTAATTGTTAAGCACGTGTAGTATGTAAAGACGAATATTTCCTGAAATTTTGTCACAAAAAGATTAAAAAATAATGAAATTATAACGAAAAAACAGAAACATGAAGAAATGATAGAAAAAAATTAAGTCCAAAAGGGAGAGATTTGGCTACATAGGGAAATTGACGGGGAAATTCAGAGGAATGAAGGGATATTTCTTTTGGCTCTATGAAACTGTATATATCTTTAGTATTACCAGCAACTGAGATTACAGACAATGTTCTTTTAAATAAAACATTACACAAACAAAAGTTACAGATACAACATATGCATTGCACAATCATGTTGCATTTATATCTAGCTTTTATAGCTATGTAGCAATCATGTAGCTTTTATATCCACGAGAAGGCGAGAAGAAAGACACAATATTGGTTTGAAATTTCGAAGTGAAGACTGTCATTCAATGCTGTGCTAATAAACACTGATGAAAGTACGATAGAGCAGCGCCCTCTGTGGCGTAGTGGTTAAGCTTGCCGACCGCGAAGCAAAGGGTTGTCAATTCAAGTCGCTTCTCCGCCCTGAATATTTTTTTTCCGGAATGCAAAACGGCGTGAATAATTTACTTAAATTATATTATCCTTAGTATTAACTAACTGTTGATAGGACGATTTTTATTACGTTACGAAAAACGGCGTGATTAATTTACTTAAATTATATTATCCTTAGTATTAACTAACTGTTGATAGGACGATTTTTATTACGTTACGAGTGAGGGGAAAATCGTCAGAAAAGCGAACCTGTTGTCTGCTAATTTCAATGAAGCAAGAGAAATATGCGGTTAAATGTATTGTCTTCATGAATTTATTGAATTAAATTCTATTCATGGCGCTTCGGGCCTTTATAGTAGGCTGACTGGACTTGCTGTTTTTAACGGGACTATCCTTTTTTTTCCTATATCCCGTTGTCCCCGCAAATTATTAACAAGACAGCAGATCTCCCTTTATTGCTACAAAGAAGTTGTCAATCTGTTCACGTAACTTTTTTCGCAAATAACTCCCAACAACTGCTTGGCAGGAGGCAGTATGGCATCATGCTTTATGTTGTCTTAGTAGTTTCTGAGTTGGAAGTTGTCGAGAGACGGGCAGAGTTGTTGAGTAAGGATTCACACCACTTGGTGCTTAAGCCTGAAACGGATCCCCGAAGCCCGAACAAAAAAGCAATGACTCTCTCCCTCTCTAGTGTATTGGTCTAGATGCTGGCTTTCCGCGCTGAATCTCGCAGGATCGAAACCGTTTGTCTCCTTGATCTTTTTTTTTTTCAAACTGGATGTTATTCAGAACTTTCGATAAATTCGTGTAGATAAAGATGCACCAGCCATCACTTTAACTGAAAGGGATCATGGGTAATCGAGTTACGTCAGCTGGTATACGTCATGGTCAGAAATACTCTGACTCACTGTCAGAGTGAGTGAGTCTCACTGTCAGAAATACTCTCCCTAAGCTGTTATCAGACAGCTCACCGGTTGAAGCTTGTAAAATACCTACCTTCCTGTCAAGATCATAGATGATTTATAATAGTTATAAAGCGTTAATCTCGTTTAGACTTTCTTTACAATCCGAAAATTACGCTAATATATGAACGTCATGAATTATGCAAAAAATAAGGAGATACTTTAAATTTTAAGCAAGCATCATGGGCAACTATACGACCCACTAGTCAACTACTGCAAAATTTACAAATCGGACTTTTTGTATTATTGCAGTGCAATGCTATTATTTTCCGACAAGATACTTCATCTATGAAATATAATCTACCGTTGTAGTTATCATACATTAGTAACAAATAAATAATGAAAACTGTTACTAACTAAGGGCTAGTTTCTCATTGTCCAGTTATCTTTCTAGTTAACTAACTACTAGTTAAAGTTAACCTGAACTCTAACTTTAATATCCGTTTTTCATTTGCTTTTTAACTGGTGGTTACTTAACTTTTCGTTAGTTGGAACAGTGCGACGGTTGGCAATGGATTTCTACTATTTCGCCATCTAGGGAGTTGTTCAGGAATTATGAAAACAGTAGAATTGAGGATAGCACAGTAAGTTTTAAACAAAATACGCATCAAATTCGCTACTTTCTGAAGTAAGAAATATGAATGTTTGATTGCATTAAGAGATTTGTGGAATAAAGAAATAAGGTAGTAAACACACATACGTATGTAAATAGTTGAGTTACTATCTAAAAAATACGTATATGTGACGCCGACCTGGTAGCCGTGTGGGTTGGGGGGCTACGTAAGCGACTCGAAGGTCCCGGATTCGAATCCGGGCTGGTGCATGGATCTGAATTTTTATTAGCATCGCATTCATAATCGTGACTGACCGAATTCAGTTACTAAAAATCGCCCATACAAAATTAAGTTTATTTTTTACGTAGGCGTGACGGTTTTAGATCGCTGGCCCGCATATCCATATACACTCTGGGAAAATAGATGAACTCCAAGTTATGGCCGCAGCTTCCGTGCTATATGTAAGGTTCTATATGCTTTATTTCCTTGCAAACAATTACCACACATACTTCTATAAACACCTACCAGCAACCCACCTTCCAAAAAGTGCTACGAAAAGCTATATGCCATTATCATTTAATTAATATGAAGTTCATAAACATATAATAAGCATAGCCCCGTGAGGAGTTATGGCGAAACTTCGTCTTATGAATTACACGTATTTTGCCACAAAAAACACGGACATTATCTCGGGTCAATCAAGAGGGGTTAGCTGAAGTCCAGTTCGATGCTTTTTATTATACACGATGTACATGGGGTTCTAAAAAATGCATGTATTAACCCCCAACGCGGAAGAACTAAATAGTCCCTAGCACCTTTCCCTATTTCTCTCTCATTTTATACCTTCATTTCAAAACTTACATTTAGGATTTGAACACCTCTAGGCACGTTAGGAATGTTACATTTCTAGTGTAAATTTTACGTTTTTTGCGGCCCATAAAGTAAAGTAAAGCGGAACTTAACAGGTAGTTCGAAGAAAATGAGCGCGATTTCAATGAATGACAAGCAAGAAATACAGTAATTGAAACTAATGATTTTTTCATGAAAGAGTTCATAGGCAGAGAACAAATTTCTTCGGTTTTTGGATGCGTTTCATTTCGCTCGGTTGCAACTAACAAAGTAATTAAGATTTTCAGTTTGGGAGGGTATAGCCAAAATTAGAGCTTGTAAACACTTTTTTGCAGTTTTGTTCCTATTTATTTTTAATTGTAAAAAAATTAAGGTTGCACTCAAGAATTTTCGGGGGTTACACATTGGGTGGTCTAACAGAATCTCTGTATTTATATACTTCACAGTAATTATAAAAAAACACACAACAGGTAGTCAGCGAAGTTCATGTACTTGATGAAATTGAATATGAAGGTTTTAACTTTTTTTTTGTTACCCGCAACTAGTACTTTCGCAAGGAAAAAGGGATATGGTAAGGTGAAAAGTAGGGTAATGTTTAATAATTTTATTATTGCTTTTCATTATCACTTTATGAATATTATGTTTGCTTCATAATCATATGGATAAACTTCACTTTTGGAACCCCTACGTCCGCCAGCTGCTGATCAATGTGTACGTTCTACACTACTCATTCCCTTGTAAATAATTCACGAAGTGGGGCAAAGAGAAATTTAATCATCTTGTTTCTATTAGCTTTATTATTTGCTGGGTAAACTTTACTTAATGACCCACAAAAAGATGTAAAATTTGCAGCACAAATGTAAGATTTCCAACGTGAGTGGAAGTGTTGAATTGCAAAATTTAACGAAGCTTCGAGTCATGGAAGAATGAAATGAGAGCAAAAATTAGTTGGGACTGTTTATGTGGTTGCGTGTTGGGAATCAGCACATGGAGTATATGACAAACGTCATGCGCATCGCGTATAATGAACACAATTTTGTAACCTGACCTTAAATAATCGTATTCACTCACTCGACACGTACATAATTTTTCGTAGAAAAGTAGTGTCATTCATAAA
>JAGDQP010009911.1:39711-57444 GCA_022664845.1 Lepisma saccharinum
TGACTACAAAGTTTAATTCGCACACTGCTTCTGGATGAGACCCGGTTCCTATTAAAGGGCTTCAAAAGTCGTGTGCAATATGTAAATTTTAGCTGATGATGATGGTGGCTTATAGTTTCTCCACTAGTGGGGACAAAAGTCTGAAACGACTGAAAAAGATATCTCCGAAACGCCTTGTTCTGCAATTACTCTTCTTGGCGCAGAGTATTAATGGAAAGCGTTCGGTTGTCATGCGATAGGTTCGCGGTTCGAGTCCATGTCATCTTCCTTTTTTCTTTTCCTCTAGTAAATATTGTATTACAGTATGCTTTATGCCACTAGTGTGTAGGTTTTTGCTCTTTAATTCGTATTCTTCATTTTTGCTTCATTTATTTAAATTAAGTGCATTGCACTTCATGAATATTAATAATAAGTATTATTATTATCATCATCGTCTCTGTAAATGTTATGCAACTGTTTACTGTTTCATTTTTTCATACTGTTTGTTTTTATGTAAAGATACAACACAATCTGCTGACCATATAAATTAGCTTATTTGTTAAATAAATGAAGCAAAAAAAAAAAAAAGAATAGAAAACAAAAGCTACATAAGACTAACACTCATTTACATGTAGAAAGCATAGAGTAAAACATAGAATTTGCACATTACTAGAGAAAAAGTAAAAAGAAGATATTGACTTGAGTAAATCTCGAACCGCGTACCCTTCGCGCTGCAAGCGAACGCTTTTCTTTTTCTCTAGGATTCCAGTACTCAATGAATCACCATAAACTCTGATTCCAGCGTGAAGCTAAGCAATTTCTATCCAAAAATGCAAGATGGAGCCAGATCAAAACTTTAATTTGCAAGTATCTGATTGAAGTGAAATTTCATATCTGGGAATTCCAAAATATGCTAGAATCGTTTCGGAAGTTGAAATGATTTAATTACGAAGATAAATATTTTGCCTTCAATTACATTATAAACGGTGTGGCCAGTGTTTCTTTGAGAAGATTTTGCTCGGAGTAGGGGGCTAAACCAAGTCTTACGAAAATTATAAATAATGCATATTGAGTCCCATGTGCTAAAAATATAAAATAACAATAATTTTACTTAACCTCAAACTAACATGAACAGTATTTACAGAAAGTGCTATTATATTAGTATTCCAGAATACGCATGAGTAATACAAGTGTTGAAACTAATTCTTTCGGGGGGCTGTTGGAAACTTAAGAGGGCAAAGCTCCCCCGAAAACATGCGTGGAAGAAACAGTGCCTATTTTGAAACCTGCCCAATTTCTGTGCAATTTAATATATAGGAACTTTAATCGATATTTAAATAAAAAGAAATAATTCCCGAAATTAAGACGGGAGCAATACGATGGATTTTAATTTTAAAATCCCATTTAATATTCTTTAAATTTCGTATCTCATGGCTCCTATGGTCGCTGAGTATGATTCTGAACTGAAAAATTACGTATCGGAAGTCCCTCACGGCGGAAACTTGAGAAAACAAATTTTAGAATATTTGATTTCATGAAATTTCTTATTATAAAATTTTAAAGGTCCCTGAGTTCGACTATGAAAAAAAAAATTAATTACATTATCCAACATGGCCATAGTCCAAAACGTCTTTATATAAAAAAATCGTTAGGATTCTTATCCAAACAGCGCTTAGATTTGATAAGGATTTTTAAAAAGCGAATTCTGAAAACCAAGATGAACATAACCTGAAACATTTTCATTTAAAAAAAAAGTGCGCCAGATATAGCCCAAGACTTTTAAAATAAAATAAATTTAAAGAATCAAGTAAACTTGCTTTTCAAAACGATACAAAAGTTCCAGAAAAATATTCAGTTATAAAACTATCCTTTTTTAAATATTATAGTGCAGTTTAGTGTTCGATTTGTAGGGCGAATGGTTGGGATATCCCCCTCTCTGGAAATATCATCCTTAGATCGGCGTTTTGAAATCTTCCTCTAGCCAAAGACGCCAAATACGGCATTCTAACGTGTTTGATATATTCTTTCCACTCTCTATAAATTGCATAAATCGATCACTGGACTGCAGTTTTAAAAATAAAGTATACTTTAAAATTCTTTCTCACATTTATTTTTCCACACTTACATACACACACACTCCGACCGCTGATCATGGGGTTTCGGGTTCGATTCCCAGCTCTGCCATTGTTTTTTTTAAAGCAAGAGGATCTGGAACGGTGCCCATCCAGCATTGGGGAGTGCCCTGAATGAAAGATAGTGGAGATCAGAGTTGAAATCTTCGGTTCTCCTCTCCCAACACGTCTGGTCAGCGCGGGATCAGCAGACAAACTCTTTCCTACGGGAGAGGCCTCATCCAGTAGTGAATTGAATATGGCTATGAATTATATATATACAATCTGGGAGTAAAGCAAGAGGCAAAAACGGCGAAATTACAATAAATAAATTATGTATGTTCTACGTGAGAGCAGGTGCCGACCCGAAAGTTCCTGGGCAGGGTAAACCGATGGCGGTTGTCATTGTCTTCAATGGGATAGAGAGGACGTCCCAAGGACGGGACCTACAGTTTAACGTGGATTCCGAACACTTATTCCGCCACACTCCCCTTGTGGTGAAGTGTCACCTCCCAAAGTCTCGGCCAAAAATCAGTAGAAACCGTGCAAAACTCCATTTACACTCTCTTAACTTTTACTTTACACCCCCACACAAACTGAAAATTATGGCAGAATCGCTGACTCCAAATCAACTTGTGTGTTTAGTACGCACTATTAAAAATACTCGACTTTCATGAATTCATTTATAACTACAGATGCTTATCAGAATAATGGAAACACCTGTAGTTGGCAACACGCCAGTGGTGCCGTGGCGACCGCAGCGCCGGACTGCTGGTGGTGGTGTGTTAGGTCGGTCTCCATACTACGTCAGGCGTCGTGGAACAGGAGTGTGCAGTGGCTGCAGCAGACGGAGGTAGTGTAAAATGGGAGACCTCTCAGAGTTTCAAAGAGGGCAAATTGTTGGTGCGCGGTTATGTGGAGTGAGTGTGACGGCAGTGGCTAGTGTGTTAGGTATGTCGCCAGGGACAGTGTCGAAGGTGATGACGGCCTACACAACACACGGGAAAAACCACATCGGGGAAGCGGAACAGTGGGTGGAAGAAAAGCATCAGTGACAGGGCACGCCGGGTATTAAAGCGCATTGTCACGCGGAACCGTCGTGCCACTGCGGCACAAGTGACGGAGGAACTCAATCAGCACTTCCCAACCTGTTTCAACAATCACAGTCCGCCGCGAATTACATGACATGAACTTACGGGGTCGTGTTGCACGGGCCAAACCTCTCATCAGGGACCAGAACGCTTTAGCACGCCGCAAATGGTGCCGCGACCATGCAACTTGGACCGTTGACGACTGGAAACGTGTGGTATGGTCGGATGAGTCACCATTCACCCTATTCCAAACCACGGGCCATGTTTATGTGTGGAGAACGCCCAAAGAAGTGTATGATCTGCAGTGTCTCCGCCCAACTGTGAAACATGGCGGCGGCACGGTGATGCTGTGGGCCGCAATATCATGGTTTTCATTGGGTCCTGTGGTCACACTTCGCGGACGCATCACTGCCAACGATTATGTCGCAATTTTAGGAGACCACTTGCATCCTATGGTCCGGATGTTGTTCCCGGACAATGACGCCATATTCCAGGATGATAATGCACCCATTCACACAGCTGGAGTTGTTGCAGCGTGGTTTGAGGAACTTCGGGATGAAGTTCAATACCTCCCCTGGCCCGCCCAATCCCCAGATCTCAACATAATTGAACATCTGTGGTCCATCTTGGAAACACGACTCCGGCGACGATTTCCACCTCCATCCTCTCTCACAGAACTGGCCGATGCCCTGCACGAGGAATGGTGTAATATTCCACTTGCTACCATTTACGACCTCTATGCCTCCATCCCACGTCGCATCAAGGCTGTTCTGAAGGCCAAAGGTGGCCCGACACCATATTAATCTGATAAGTTGCACTTTCGTTCAGGTGTTTCCATTATTCTGATAAGCATCTGTATGTCATTCAAGAATGTGACTTCTATATACACAGGTAGTCCCGCAACTGATTCACGGGCTTAATACGCAAGATTTGTTGAAAACTTGAGAAATAAGTTGGACACATGAGAGTTTCTTGTTTCATATATTGTCAATTAGCAGGCAAGCAAATTGCTGATTTTTACCTCTAGCAACAGAAAACGAAAATAAAATACACAAAATGAAATGAAAATGCAAAACCATTGAACATTATAACGCGAAAAGTAATGACACAGTAACAAAATACAAAAATGATAATTCGAAGCTACTCTCCATTCTAAAATTCGAACCTAGATTGCTTTTGTAGTTCGGACGAGTGAAAATCTATGCTAAAGCCAGAGCCATCTAGTAAGAAATTGTCAAAATTGATTTCGGAGACGCGAGGGAAAGAACGAGTTGTGTGACTCTTCTCCTCGTTGTAAAGTGCGTTTGCATTTTATTCAACTTACGAGTTAGACTGGGTTACTCTGTATTATCGTTGTTTTTTCTGCTGCCTTCAATTGATGTTTCATAAATAAAAAAAATAATACATGATTGACCGTAATATAGAAGTCACTAAGACCAATTTGAATTTTCCTAAAGACTTCGAAACATTATGAATAACATTATCGAGTTTAATGCTGTTAATTTACAAACTAAAAATACTGTTAATTTACAAACTAAAAATATATTTCACTGCAGTTACAAATAGAATGGTGAGTTATGGGTGAAGAACAAATGTGATTTTCTAAATGTGTTCGCTCAAAAAAAAAAAAAAAAAAAAGTGAAATGCAGTGATTCGAACTTATAACCTTCGGCGCAGAAAGCTGCCTCGCTAACCACTACACTATGGTAAATGTAGTGCAAATATTTTTCTCATTTCACTTACCCGTTAATTTTTACGTACTGAGTATGTTTCTGTTTTATTATTATCGAATAGGATTGTCTTTGCCCCTATATTGTTTTTTATTGCTATGCCTGCTATGTATGTGAAGTATTCTGGAATATACAAAGAAAACACATCTATCGAAGAATCTGAGTACAAGTAGTTGAAAGTTTCCATGTGCACTACACGTGTGCATGTGCATTGCGAAATTTTTCATAGTTGGGAAATTCTATTAAAGCGCCTCCAACAAGTGGGATTTACTTTCTTGAAAGATAGTACAGTATCTTTAGTAGCTTGTGGAGTACCGTATTTAAAATTGGCAACATGACTCAAACCGTCTTGAATCACACAAAAATTCTCAAACGATAAGACTTAGCTGGACTTGTGCAAGAAAGCATTTGCCACAATTGATTGACTCGCTGCCTCGCTCACAACACAAGCTGATAATCTGTGGCGTAATGTTTCGCGTTGACGTCCACACGAAAGGCTCAAAGCTGTTAGACACTTCAACAGTTAATTCCTGTATCTAGATTGATATTACGATTAGGTACGAATCCCTGTAAACGCATTTAAACTTTTTATTTGTTAAATCGATTTTGATTTTTTATTATTATTTAGTTCTCATGTTTTAGTTTTGAATGAGCTTGTTGTATACTTTTACGTGCATTTTTCGTTTTATGTTTCCTTAATTTAGTAACTTACAAGGCATAAATGAATCTTATGCACATGAGATTTCTTTAAAATACCAAATTATACTTTATTAGCTACTAGCTGATTTGCCCGCCCGTTGGTGCGGGGTGAATAAAATATGTTCGCAACAGTCATCGGGACTGTCACCAATACTCACTTCCCCGTGGTGGACTACACCCCTAACTGGTAGTTTTGGGGGGGATGCGCCTCCTTTATCATAACCGGATTTCCGAGGACTGCGACCCCATGGTGAAGATGATGCTACAGCTCTTACTACTGCTACTACTAGTAATGAATTGATTTTACTTTTCTTTATGGCCTTTCGGCATCTAAGGCTCAGGTAGACTACTACTACTACCACTATTACTACTACTACTAGTACTACTACTAATATTAATATAAATAATTTTATGTACAACAATCCAAATTTAATTTGTTAAATTATAAACTATTTATTTATTTGTGATTCCGTTGTTGTTAAAATAGCCATTGTAATTCAATGGAAAAATAGATGGTCGTTTATCTCTGAAGATAATAATTTTAGAATAAAAAGATATGATAACATCCTAGTTCGGTCCATTGTTTAATCATTGCAATTGGTGAGGCTGTTTTGGCGTGGTGCTCACGCACACATATTAGCATTCAATTATATATCATCATATTCAGCCGTTTTCTATCCACTGCTGGATGAAGGCCTCCCCCTTTCTTTCGACATATCTCGGTCTACTGCTATCCTCATCCATGTAGCTCCTGCAAAAACGCTTGATTTCATCTACCCATCTTGCATTTGGACGTCGTCTCGGTCGTTTCTTTTCTCTAGGAATTATATATATATATATGTGGCCAGAAAGTCCCTTTACACATGCAATTATTTCATTGTAACTTTAATAACACTTACAGTTATTTGTTCAAAGTGTTCGTCTGATCGCCACCATTATCCCTGCACACCTTGATACGCCTTCATGTCATCCTACTCATCCGCTTTAACAGCTGCGGTGTCACATGCTGGAAGATCAGAGTTCACGTACCGCTTCTTCCTGACCTTTGATTTAATTATACGGCATTGGCTAGTGTCGTAAGGTCCGGATTTCGAGGCGGCCAAGGACAAGGGGCTGGTGAATTTGGGGGACCCACGTCCTATCCACCGGGTAGAAAACAGTTCATTCAGGCGTTCACGAACAGCAAGTTCGAAGAGGTTGGGAGCTCCATCGTGTTTTTAAACAACTGTGTCGTTGATGCCCAAATTCTGCAGCTGTGAAAGAAGCCTGCCATTAAACATCTCCAGATACGTAACCTGGGTCACGGAACCATTAAAGAAGTATGAACCAAAGATGTGTTCTTCAGTCATCCCCGCCCAATGCATGACGTGCGGATTGTTCTCAATTTTTTGGTAAAAATGTGGGTTTTTCTTTCCCATATGAAGATGTTGCTATCCCGCGAACTCCGATAAATTGCACATTCATCAGAGAAAAGAATGCACTTCCGAGCAGGAATGGTGGGGAAGGCTTCCAACAAGATCCTGCACGCTTCCTGCCGGTGGTTTAAGTCATCGTCCGTTAGTTCATTGATGGCCATTGCCGGAATGCTTGCAGGCCCAAGTCCATTTTCATATGGAGTTGTATTGTGCTTCTTTTGATTATAAGTTCTGAAGCATAATTTCTGGTCGACTTGTAGGGTGGCATCCGAAACACTTCCAAGGCAAAAAGCTTTCTTCTCCCACGTGATCAAAGGCTGACGACTTGGTGGCTCCTTACCGAACCGTTCACGAAGCCTATCCATCACCTGTGTCATATTTTCGTTGTTGTGTTTCCGTTTACGGACCCACACACTTGTTACTGAGCGCTCCTCCAAAGTGAAGTCGCTGGTATCTGTCATTCTGGTATCTGCTCTTCACCAAACACAGAAAGGCGAGACAATGAGTTCGTCAACGCACAAACTTTATTCTCCACCCCGGGCAGTCACGTGGAAGTCTCGCGGCAATCACGCTGCAATTAATGTGAGGAGCACTGTTGCCATATCAATGCAAATCTTACACTGTTACACACATTTAGTTCAGGTGTAAAGGGACTTTCTGGCCACACTGCAGATTGACATTCGGTTCTAATCACATGAAAGAAGAAAAATGGAGGGGCTCAATTGTTTTATACACACAGGCTAATTCTCGCGATTACATGAGTTAACCAATACTGTAGACAACTTTGCTGATATGCTAAGTTCCAAGATGGCTAATCCTTGTATATCCATCTCTTTACTTTATGAATGTCATCATTATTCATGTTTATTCTTTTTAGGTTTCAGTAGCAGCCTTATACAAATGAATTTAAGGCGCCCGTCAGTCAGTCTCTTGACAACTTTCAACTCAGGAACTACTAGGGCTACGAAGGTGGTTGAGGTGTGGTTCGAAAAGTCTCACCAAGATGAGTTTTATGCTGCATAGATCACCTCGATAGGTTCGTCGACAACTATTAGAACTACGAGGGTGGTTGAGATGTAGTTTGAAAGGTTTAAGCGAAACATTTACAACGACATAGATCATTCACAGTGGACACTCGAAGCCTGGCGGTAGCATATGTGCACAATCTTTCGACTAGGCGTCGCCTCACTTGTTGATCATTTATATAACCTGGTTTTGTATGTTTCACAGCGAAGTATATCATCTTATGGCGGAGTATACAAAATGAATAAAAATTCGCTCCCATGGAGTCCCGTCATGTTAATCATTGATAAATTCTGAAGCATAAACTCTCTTTCCAAAATTTTCCTACGATACGTAGTTTTCCAGTAATTAAGAGGATGTATAGTTAAATTGACTGTCCTGTAAAATGTATAGGTTTAACATTTGATAGGCTAGAGGCGAAGCTCCCGGTAGTGTGACAGTAGATGAGGCTATAGACTACTGTCCTACAAAATTTTAGATGTGGGTCTCAGTTGATTTATAATTACATATGAAGGAATTTGTAGCCTGAAAAAGACTGTTTTCTTACCATTCAATATTGAACCAAGGTCTGAAAACTGGTAGGCGGGTAGCCTACAGTCTCCCTGTTACGTAGTTGGAGAAGTCTCGCTGATAGACCATTAGTTGTTATACGCTTTACATTGTTGTCAATCAACAAAATTTTCCCTTTAACTGACACCAATACATCCAGATGTTAAAAATTCAGATCGTAACCAAACTTTGTGTATCGATAGAGTATCTAACAAAAATCCTGTACTTTTTCTAGAACCTGCCCTTCAGTAGGAAATGTGTAAATGATAATTAATGAGAGAGATCTGATGTGCGGAGAGTAGTAGAAGCATTGGTTGTTGTTATATTTGCTGGTTGTTATATTTACCGCTTGGTGTTAGTGTCGTCTGCTTCATGGGTTGCTTATGAAGCATTATGTAATTCTTGTTATTTGTGGTTTGTTTTCATTGTGGTTATATTAACATACTGACCCAATGATCAACTTTTAATTACAATATAAACGTTCCTTCCAGCAGCTCTGGTGGAACAAAATGTAGAGCGTTAGCTCACGGTAGGAAAGGTCCGGGGTTTAAGCCCTGCTCTCGACGTATTTTTCCTTTTTTTACTTTTATGTTGTATCTGTGCAAATGTTATATATTACAATATGCTTTTGACATGTAAAGTGAATGTTATTGTTATATAGCTTTTTGTTTTACATTTGTATTTTTCTTTTTGTACCGTTTATTTAAAATCTACTAATTTACCTAAAGCAAATGTGTTTACATAAAGAACAGAAACAATATTAAAATAAGTATAAATAAACGGTCACATTACAATTACCGAATCAATAATAATACTTCCCCGTCTACAATGCAACCGTTTATTTATTCTTATTCTCATACTGTTTGTTCTTCATGTGAACACACAATAATTATTGTTAAAGATAATTTCTTAGATTTAAATAAAAATGCAAAAATGAAAATATTAAAAGTTGTAAAGAAATACCATTTATTTTACCTGTCGAAAGCAGGTCTTTCGTCTTTTGACACTGCAACTCCTGACCACGTCGCTAATAACGCCGACAGTAAATCAGAAATTTAGTTTAGAATAACGCAAATGAATAATCGACGTGGTCAGGAGTTGCATTTTATTAAAATCAAATTGTAGAAAAATTGTATAACTTCCGAACATACATTTCTTAACTTCATTTACAATTGAAACATCTATAATGATACAACTTTCAGATCTTATTTAGTTTCATTTCTAACATAAACGCATATTCTCTTCTAACCCAACAAATCCAAACAAACATATTTAAACTTCCTTAAATTCAATTCATATCTTTCTAAACTTCTGTAAATTTCGACTGATCGTTTCTGTCGCCTATTTCAATGACAAGAGCTAAAATTGTCAACAACATCTACATTCTGGTTGCTCCTATACATACATATGACGTTTCATCCTTTTTACATAATGTATACAAGTTACTTCTTAATAACAGGAAATTTTCCAAATAGTATTATTCCAAATAAAATTCAAATTCTCTAACAATAATAAGATTCTAAATTGTCAATAAAAATCACATTAATTTATAAAACCCAACAACAATGTCAATAAGCTTTAACTTTGAATAAATCTATAAAATCAATATTAATTCGATCTTTATAAGTGCATTCTATTTCATTGAACTTCATCTCGTCACCTAAGTTACCATAATCCATCCAACATCAACCCATATCAATATTAAGGGTGTGTTTAAATGATTAAAGTTAAATTCAATCATATTGGTGCTCTTGTATACCTCGCCCCCTTGTTAAGCTACCTATAGTTTTCAAGCTTCGCATTAAAACTCGTTTAATAACCAAATCGGTTGATAATCCAGCCCAGAAAATACTGCCTCTCCATACAACATGTAGTCCATTAAGGAATGAATTATAAGCTACAGGATGATCGGTGGCAAACTTCTGCTTTTTTTGAAGATACGAATTAGTTGTTTTAGGCGAGTCTTTTATCATATTACAGGGTTCTTGATTAGTGTGAATCTGATGTTTAAGGGTGGGATGCTTGATGGATGATTCATATATAACCATGCAAAGAAGTACTCTACAGTTCCGGTTGTCGCTTTCGATCAGCCTCTGTGGTGGAAGGCAGCTATGTTATAAGAAAGTGAGGCAATAGATAGCGACGTACGGCAAATTGCTTTAAAATTAGGGGATTTTCACATGGAAATGAGCTTTCTTGGTTGTATAGGAAGTCTCATGGCTGAATCAGGAATAACTTAAGCACTAAAAACTTATATGCTGAAAATGTTATTTAACATATTTTGAGTAGCAAAGCTATCCAACGAGTTGTTAGAGCTCACCAACTTCTAGTAACAGTCATCAATGCTCTTCTACTGAAAAAGGCATTTGATATCTCTGTCAGACACACCGGAACTTCATCCAATGCAATCACTGACACCCATGAAGTTAAAGAATTAAATACGTCAGATCCACTTCAAAAGAATTTTGTAAACCTCTGTAATGATCTTGTATCGGGGAAGGTTTCTGAAGATAAAACATGTACTAATAAGGAATTGTTGGAAGCAGAAGAACGTTTGAAAAACCTGGAAATATCTATGACTGAGTACAGAACATGCAAGCTATGGTTGCAGTATGTTGAAATGGTAGACCTGTTACATTTCTTGGAAGCAGAACGTACAGGAAATTGGAAACTCCATCTACATTGCGTCCAAAATATACTCCGATATTTTGATGCAGCTAGTCATAATATGTACGCTAAGTCTGGATACCTGTATCTTTAGAAAATGCAAAAGTTGGCCACCGATCAGCCTGAAGTTTACAATTCATTCCTCAGTGCACTCACTACCTGTAAGGAGAAGCAATACATTTTGGGCTGGATTAACAACCGAATTGGTTTTTGAACAAGTTTTAATGAGAAGCTTGAAAATGAGTGGTGGCTTCACAAGGGGGTGAGGTATGCAAGAGCATCAATTTCATTGAATATAACTTTAATCCTTTAAACACATCCTTAATATTTCCATTACTGTTCCTTAGTACTCCTGTCTATATTTGGTATCATCTGAAAGGTAATTTCAAGAGGAACAATTGTGATAGTTTCGCAACAGGTACAATTTCTCAACTTTAAAAGGGAAGTCAGAATTTCAATAATCAATCGTGGAAATGTCGCTATCGGACGCCATTTTCAAAAAATGGTGCTTTCCACCATCCATATTTTGGTATACTTTTAATATGTTATTTATGATACTTTTCAACAACGAATGCCATTGGTTTAATTTTTGTTTTAATTATTTCAAGGCCAAATCATATATTCAGGCGGAACATAGGTTACAGAGTAGGAGATAAATGAGGTATGAAACTGCCGGAGTGTTGGAAAGAGTGCGTCTTGTGAGTGACAGGATGTTCCAAGGTCAGACTGGGATCAAAAATAGGACAAGTTCTGCAGCGGGGTCTATTGCACTTGCCAGGTTTGGAGGGAGGGGACGGGATTGTTCCAGTTTTGGTGAGAATCGTGTTGAGATTCGGAGGTTTGCGGTAGACTATTTTGGGGCACGACGGGAAAAGCCTTTTAGTTTCAAATGACGCAGTGAGTATGGGGTGCGCCAGTTTGGAGACCTTTTGCAAGGGTGAGAAGACTGGGAGCGGAGGGAGTTTCGTGGGGAGGCCGGTTGGAGTTAGGGTGATGTTCTATCACGGTCCAGTTGTTTACGGATGAGGTGTTTAGGATATCCACGGCCAGTGAGAGCTGAGGGAGGGTACTGAAGTAATTTTGGATTAGGTCATCATATATATAATAATAATAATTCACAGTCATATTTAATCCACTACTGAATGAGGCCTCTCCCGGAAGGAGGAGTTATTCTACTGCTTCCACGCTGATCAGACGTGTTGAGAGAGGAGAGCCGATGCTCTCAACTGCGATCGCTACTGTCTTTTATTCACAGCAGTTCTCCAATTTTCCTCACGATGTTAGGTCAACAACGACATTTTGAGCCCCCACCGGAAATCGAATCCGTGACCGCTCGCACTGAAGTCGAGCGCGCTACCGACCAGGTTACGCAGGAGGCTCAAGGTGACTCATCTACCTCGCTGTTGGGGGTGTGGAACCACGATCCCATTTTGGATATCCTACGTTTATACCCGCATTATATTATTTCCGAGTGTGTACTTCAGTGGCCCCTGAGAGAGAAAGAAAGGAAGACAAGAATATTTAAGAAAGAAGTGGCAAGGTTTGGGTCGAAAACTGCAGGAAGTTCTCTCCAGATGTTTGTCATTTACAACTAAACAAGCCTTAGCCAAAGGTCTTTACTTTCTGGAACAAGAATACCGTTCATTTACCATTGTTAAGGAAAAAATTTCGAACTCAGTGAAATAAATACCACTTGATGGCTGGGAAATTTGCAGTTTACTTGAAGTTCGAGCTTTAGAAACATATATTTTCACGGGGAAAATATGTAAAGAATAAATCTAATTTTTAGAATGCTAAATAAGGTAAATATACAATTAAGTAACTGAATATTTTATACACTAAACCAATAAAATAATTTCGGGGACCTGCTATTGAAAATCCAAAAGCGAATTGCTACAGAAACATTCTTCAGCCTTATACAAACAGATTGTTTTAACATCACGGTCTACTGTAAAAAATGGTTTATTAAAATTAGTATTAAAAGTTCTTATCTGCGCCGAGACAGTAGCCGCGTAAGGCAATTTGGAGGTTGGAGCAAGTGAACTTGGTTGATGCCCGTTCGCCAACACAATCGTGAGCGCATACTGCTACTGTTGACCGCAATATCTTACTTTTCGTTATTCCAAGCCTCGCGGGAGAATTGGGGGCTCACTTGCCAGGACATCGGTGGGAGGTGTCATTCCCCCGAAATCTCACGCAACCCTGAACTTAAAAAAAAAAAAAAAAAATACAGTCGAAAATCGATAGCAACCGTGCAAAACTTAACTTACACTCTCTCAATTTTCACTTTATACCCCCCCCCAAACTGAAAATCCTCGGTGAATCCCTGCAAGACATAACTTACCAGGTGTATGCATAAGTAGTTTCCGGTTTACCTAAGAGATGGCGCCAGCGAAAAGTACGCAGCGTATTCATTTGACACATACGTCATTTTGTTCGTCTGACATTAAACTACAAACACACACAAGTTGAGTCCGCCAAACACTAGCGTCTTCGTTTTATCGTTCAGTGATCATGTCGAAGTTTGTGCCTGAAAAAAGGACATTTGCGGCACGCAATGCTTTTCTTATTTAATCAAAAGAAAAAGGCTGTTGAAAGTCATCGTGTGCTGGTAGAAACATATGGTGAACACGCTCCAGGATTAGAACACGATTAGAACATGCGAGACATGGTTTCGACAATTTAAAAGTGGTGATTTCAATGTGAAAGACAGTGCGCGCTCTGGTAAACCACAAAAGTGCGAAAACGAGCAATTGCAGCTGTTATTGGAGGATGACCCAACTCAAACTCAACAGCAATTGGTAAAAGCATTAAATGTGTCACAAGAAACAATCAGCAGACGTTTACGAGCAATGGGGAAGATCAATAAACTGGGTAAATGGGTCCCACACGATTTGAATGAACGTCAAATGGAAAATCGCAGTCACTTGTGAAATGCTGCTTCAACGCCACGAAAGAAAATCCTTTTTGTATCGAATTGTGACGGGTGACGAGAAATGGATTTATTTTGAAAACCCGAAGCGGAAATAATCGTGGCTTTCACCCGGTCCTTTAACACCAAGGCCAAATCGCTTCGGCAAGAAGATCATGCTTTGTGTCTGGTGGGACCAGAGCGGTATTGTGTATTATGAACTCTTGAAGCCCGGCGAAACCGTTAATGCACAACGCTATCGCCAAGAAATGATTAATTTAAATCACGCATTGATCGAAAGACGACCGGAATGGGCCCGAAGACATGGCAAAGTGATTGTATTATACGACAATGTGCCGTCTCACACAGCAAAACCAGTGAAAGACACCTTGAAATCGCTTGGATGGGACATCCTTCCGCACCCGCCGTACTCCCCAGACCTGGCGCCATCTGACTATCACCTCTTCGCATCAATGGGGCACGTGCTCGCAGAGCAGCACTTCAGCAATTTCGAAGACGTATAACAGTCCTGAGTTCGTCCACTCATCCCGGCACCATTTATATAACAGTCCGTGGGTCCATCCACTGTCCCGGGCACCAATTATATAACAGTCGGGTCCATCCACTGTCCCTGGCACCAGTTATATAACAGTCTAACCATTTACTGTTTCGGGCACAGAACTCGAAGTATGGACAAGGTCCTGGCTCAATCTGTACCGTCCTGCATAATGCTGAATGATGAGTTATTCGCCTGCGTTTAGCATACTGGCCACCATCGAGAACATATCCACGATCATTTCCTGCTCTAACAGGTTTTAACTATAGTGGGAACCTCCAACGAAAGGGATCATCACCAACTAAGCAAACGCTGAATGAACTTGGAAATAACCAAAGATAGGTTTTAATCCAAGGAGCAATTGCTAGTGTATAGGAATATCCCCATAAGGGTATTCGACTACCTCAGGAATTGCCAAGATATCCTGAAAGGTAAAGAATAAATAAAAAGCTACCTTTCAATACGAAAATGTATATTTATTAGATCGTCAGATCATTTTCTTTCTTCTGATTTCCAGTTACACAATCGTTTGGGTCACTGAAATATATCTCACAACTTTCTACAAGCTGGTAGCTTCCATTTCTCCAGAATCATTGAGTAAGTAATGAGTCTTTATATTTTCTTAATAAAACGATAAAGAATGTTCTTTAACATTAAATGATATGCATGTGTACACATACGGTAGACAATCACACTCGTACACACGCATTGACAGAGTTGATGCGCGGGCGACATCTGTCATGCTCGACCGCAGCGATACTCTAGTCCTTCAAACAGACTTTATCATTGTTTTCAGTTTTGTCCACATGTGAGCGGTGGATCACCCGGTTACAGACGTTGGAAAATGACTCGACGAATGGTTTGATGCAAAAGACAAGCAGTTTTTCTGGCATGATATGCATCAATTACCTGAAAGATGGGCGAAATGTGTAGAAGCCGATGGCCAATATTTTGAATAAAACGAAATTAATTTCCCTTGAAAATTACGTGTTTTCTTTACCTCAAAAACCTTATGCATACACCTGGTATGCATGATAATGGTTATTCATATTGTGGAGTGTCGTACTTATCAGCCATTACAGTCAAGCACACGAGTAAGATGGGAACTGCTGATCTCACAACAGCTTTTGTCCCAAAGATGGCGTCTGTGACGTCATCAGTATGAGAAGATAAGATAAAATGATTAGTATGGGCGGTTAGAGCACTATGGCTTACGCCCGATCAGTATGAGAAATTAAGCTACATTCCGTACTGTAAACGAATTCTGGGAGCATTGCTGGAAAATCCAAGTGCGTGTGGGGAGCCGGCCATTTCAGTGCAGGATGTTTAGGTGTAGGGCATTTCGGTGCACGGATATTTGGGTGTGCGGATATCTTGGTGTAAAAACTTTAATCTTTACACTGAAACATCCTATCACGCTAACGAAAGCTCCAGACACTCAAAATGCTTTGAAATGTAAAGATTACTTGTATTTTAGTAGAATAGTTAAATAAGAAATACTGAAATTGTATTTAAGAAGCGGGGATACAGTTTCGAGTTTCGTTTTTGCCATCAGCCGACATCCAGATGGCTCTGTTACAAAGTCGAAATCTTACTTGCCTACGGTTTTCATGACTTGGTTCCTTGTCATCTTCCAAGAAGGGTCCACAAGAATCATTTGTGGTTTGAAAGGACAGAAGAGATCTTGCAAGACATATAGCTTAGGGGCACTTCTCCCATCTCTTCCCTTCCCCCTGTCTCAAACAACTTACCGCCGAACTTAGGTCCAGTTTTGCTGCTTCTCGCTTTCCTCGCACTGGTTAAAAAAAACAAATGCATTGACTTACGAACCAGTGGCTTAGGTAAGGGGGGATATGGGGGATATATCCCCCCCTTAACTCCACCTATATGAAGAGGGTATTTTCGCAAGAAATAGAAACATGTTTGGAAGCATATAATTGTTAGTTTTAAAAAATAAAATTAATTGTAAGGATTATGACTACGTCCGTCTCCATATAATTGTTTGTTTATTTTAAATAGATAAAGGACCGTATTGTACATTCTGCGTTGTAGGTTCACAATTAGGTGAAAGTGGTAAATAACCTTCAGGACAACCAGTAAAATTAAGAATACAAAAACTTGAAAGAGCATACCAAACGTTTAGACAACATATTTTTGTGGCAATCATATCGATAGCGTTGAAAAAAAAAAATCAAGAGAGTAATGAAAAAATGGCAATTCCTGTTACTAATAGTGTCAACGAAGGTAGATCGGAAAAAATTTCAAATATAAAAGCATTTTACTTCTATGGTTGAAGCAGTTATATTGTAGCCTACGTAGAGAAGAAATAACTAACAGACATTAGATATGAATGAAACATGGTTACATTAGAAATGAATGAAAAATAAAAATTTCACAAACTGGGAAAATATGAATTTGCGGTGAACTTTATTTTGTATGGAGCATGCTAGTAACTTTTTACTTCGGCCTGACATTATTATGTGAGTGCAATGCTTATTAAAATCAACTCAAAATCGCGACCTTCACGACGCTGGTCTAATATTTCAGACTCACTGCCCGATTTGTACAATTTGCTGAGGGAGGGATTTTTTTCGGAAAACAGAGCCAGGGAATACTTTTGCAGAGAGGGGAAATCCAACCATATACCCCGCTTCAAATCGAACACTGCTGTGACCACACGACTATCGTTTTGGGCTATAAGGAGAGAAGAGTCTAACCATTAAAATCAAACGATTGAAATATACAATCAAGTTTCGATTAAGGAATCTGTTGACTGAATATGGAGTTGTTTTTCTGCATTAGCGAATGAAACTAAGTATGACCAATATGAGAAAGCTCTCCATTGTTGGTAGCTATCAGCTACGTCAATGATAAGTACGTAAGATTTAAAAAAAATAAGTTTGTTCACGTGATTCGGTCCCCTAACATGGTATTGGAAGGAGCGTTGTGAAAAAAGAAGGTCGGGATTTAACGAAAACAATTTATCAAATCTCATAAATTTT